>JAJKFI010033282.1:0-22057 GCA_029204185.1 Lerista edwardsae
GATAGATAGATAGATAGATAGATAGATAGATAGATAGATAGATAGATAGATAGATAGATAGATAGATAGATAGATAGATAGATAGATAGATAGATAGATAGATAGATAGAAGAAAAGCACTAGGGATGCAAAAAGTGCCTTGCTTTTTATCACTGGTGATAAAAAGTTATCACTGTTGTCTACAGTTATCACTGTTATCAAGTTATCACTGGTGTCTACCAGTCAAAGCAATGGGGGGCAATAGTTGGAGGGTGCACACATGTGCACGCGCGCACACACACACACACACCCCTCCCCTCCCCTCCCCTCCCCTCTCCCCCTACTACACCACATATGCCACAATGGGTAGCACCCATCCAAAGGATTACTGTTTTGCATTTTGCAGTTTCTAGATACAACAGAATCTGTAGACAGCTCGTGGTTGAAGAATGTGGAAGACCTCTGCTGACTGACATGCCTGCTAACTGGGCAAAGAGAGACCTTTCAAAGACCTTTCAAATAAGGAAAGCCCTAAGGCGTTCCTTATTTCCTTACTAATTTCCTTATTCCCTAGCTATGTGAACTGCTTTGAAAACAACTTATTGTTGAAAAGCAGCATGCACAGGCGTTCTTATTAGGAATAAGAATAATATTCTGGAGTACCACCACTTCAACGACTCATATGCAACACACTGACCCTGCCTATAGCGGTCTACACACCTTACGACTCAGCAACCTGGAGGAAGCTCAGCAACCATGGACTGGCAGTCAACTAGGTATTTGGTACCTCCTTGTTTTTGCAGAGCCAGGCAGGCAGAAAAACCATGAGGTCTATTGTGCCCTTGGTGTTCATATGTTTGATGTAATTATAATATGTAATCACGTGTAGGCTGTCATGAATGCAGCAAATGGATTTCCAGTTCAATTAATCTAATATGGCAATATAGCACACTTGCAGTCCGATCTTAACCTGTCCTAGAACAGGCAGGCCAGCTGGCCTGCCCCGTTTCCAGCGCAGGGTTGGGGCTGCCTGCAGCACAACCCAAAGTGAGGGGAATTCATTCCATTTACCCCGTGTTATGCCACAGCCACCCGAATAGGGCTACTACTTGGATTTGAACCAGCAAAATTGCTAGCGCAGATCCGATGTCCCCATGTAACGCCAACTGGGCCAGGGGTTGGATCCAGCCTTGGTCTTCCAGGTTAATCCCACCCCCTCCCTGGACTTCCCAGGGTAAGCCCCCCCCCATCTGCTTTCCCCAACCTGCCTAGCTGGCTGCCCTCAGCCAGCGCGAACTCACCTTCACAATCCCGGGAAGTGGCATAGGAAGGCCAGGGCACATCTTTCCACTGGCCTCCCCAACTCCCGAGTCATTGCAGACATGCCTTACAGCACATTTGCAGTACGCCTGGGCCGGCACAAGAGACTTGTGCTGGCCCAGAGAGTGCTCACAATTGCGCTCTTAGGGCCAAATCCTATCCAACTTTCCAGGACTGAGGCAGCCATACCAAAGGAGCATGTGTTGCATCCTGTGGGGGGGGGGCAGTCATGCCCCCCCTCAGCTAAGGGAAGGTTTATTCCTTTACCTTCGGGTTGCATTGTGGCTGCATTGGCACTGGAACGTTGGATCGGATCAGTCCCTTAGTCATTCGACTCACATGTTGGGCAGGTTACCAATATTTTAAATCTCCACATTGACTGAAAACAAGGTCATCATCTCCACTCCAATTTTAAAGGAGCCTAACATTCATACAGAAGCACCGTAGATATCTCGAGTACATCTATACAGAAATAGTGCAGTACTTCACCCTTATTTGGAAATATGGAAAGTGGGAAAAGGAGGAACTGGCTAAACAAAAGTTCTTCTCCTTTTTGATACCAATATAACCATCTAGTTGGCCTTACCCTCTAGCTTTTGCATTAAAGGCAGCTATCAAAGTCTAATGACCTACCATATATTGACCGTGGTGATCACAAGTACTAAATGGTCACATCCAGCCCTAAGAAAGCCCCATAAAGATATACAGGCATGCCCCAGTATCCGCTAGGATTCCATTCCAGACCCCACTGTGGACACCTGAAACAGTGGACACTGGGGATACCTTTTTAAAGATAGGGGAACAGCAGAAGTTTTGCTGCAACAAGGTATAAAAAAAGAGATTTGTTTAATGTCCCCCTATCTTTTTAATAGGTGTCCCAATATCCATGGTATCTGTGGATAACTGAAACCATAGATACCAAATCAGTAGATACAGGGGCACACCTGTACCCTTCTACAACAGCAGGGGACCCTGTTTGGCTCTTAGCCCTTGGACTGCAGCCTATTAAATGCTCTCCACTTTGAATGTTCACTGAATGCTCACCTACTCTCCTCCTGACCCAATCAATCATACCATCCATGCTCTGGAAATTGAGAACAACATAACCTGTTTGCATCAAAAACAAAATATATCCTCATAAAACAATGAATAAACAAGAGAGTCATCTACAGGCCTCAGGATGTTGGATTCACAGCCTAAATTATGTCAATTCAACGCAGCAATTCCATTTCTTACTGCAATCTTAGAAAACGTGAACTTTCATTGTCAATGTCTCGTTCCCTGTGCCCCCTGACATATTTCCAGAGGTAATAGGTCTCACTGCTACAGAGTTCTAATATTAGAAATGTCTACATAAGAAATTACAAAGAGGCAAATCTTGCAGTTAATGGTCAACTACTTCCTTCAAAGGCACAGTGAGCACCTGTGTCATGACTCACGTTCATCAAACCCACGTTCATTACACTTTCATCAAACTCACATTCATTACAAATTAAGGACTGTCACTTAATGGTATAGCACATGTTTTGCATGCAGAAGAGCCCAGGTTTAATCTCCAGGTAGGGCTAGGCCTGTAATCTGCAAACCCTGGGGAGGTGCTGGCAGTCACTATAGACTATAAAGAGTTAGATGGAGTAAGGGTCTGAAGGTGCAATCCTAACCATCTTTCAAGCATTGGGGTAAGGGCAATGCGGTTCCAAGGTAAGGGAACAAACATTCCCTTACCTTGAGGAGGCCTCCGTGACTGCCCCCCCCCAACTGCAGGATGCAGCACATGCCCCATTGGCACAGCTATGTCAGTGCTGCAAAGTTGGTTGGGATTGCACCCTGACTCAATATAAAGTGGCTCCAAACGTTCATAATCAAACTGGGGAAGTATTGCAAATTCTGACCATCAAGATTATAAAGCTGTCAAACTATGTCAAGGCAACTGTCCAATGAAGTGTCATAATTTCAGAGTGAGCAACACTGAATACCGTCACTAGGCAATTAAGCAGTGATTAGTCAATCTACTTTTGCTTACTTAAAGTTGGCAGCGGTCAAAGGTTTACAGGCATTTTCACTAATCCTTCCATTTCATGATGATGGGCAGATAGATTTTGAACTCAGCTATTTATTTCCAAGAACAAAATGCAGTAAAAACATCACACATATTTTCCCATTGCAAGCTGACGTTTGCAGTCGTCTTGCAGTAGAGAAAGACATGGAGTCACATCAAGAATTCTCAGTGTATGGGCCAGTCACAAGCCAATAAGAATTCAACATTCCAGACTCCAATGTCATACTGATTTCTTTTTGGCCTTCAATTAGAATCGGTTCCAAACCACTCACAAAATGGCAAAGTCTAGAGATAGCCACTATGTGATACTCAGGAAAAAGATGGGTGAACCCACCATTTGTTGTTGTTGTTGTTGTTAACCCTATTAATAAGATCATTTTGCTAACTACAATTATGGTTGGTATCTATCTTACACATCGGTGTAGCTTGAGAAAGTACATTGCAGTGGGAGCATGTATTAACACTTGTGCCCTGTAGGTCCAATAAAACTATTTTTCCCCTTATGAGCCAAGATACAACTTCTTAGTGCTTTTAAAATCCAGTAGAGCACCTTATCTAAAAGAATGAGCTGCAAATCAGGACTCAGAGTGCAATCCTAACCTGGAGTTAGGTCGGCACAGTTAGGCCAGCAAAGTTTGGCTGGCACGAGAACCACAATAAAGCACATTTGGACCACTCTCGGAGTCAGGCATGTCTTTTCTGGCCTCTCTGACTCCAAGAGAGGTCCAAACATACTTTACAGTGTCCCTTGTGCTGGGCAACTTTGCTGGCCTAACTGTGCCAGCCTAACTCCAGGTTAGGATTGCACCCTTAATTAAATTCAAATAATGACTAGGGTTGAGAGAATGTTCATAAACAACTTGTGTTCACAATTGCCGGCTGACAAATGATATGGAATAATGATAGTACAGTCTGCCACCCATCCCCATACTAACCTCCATCCGCAACCAGGCCAAGTACACGCAAAGGGCTTTTCTCCTGTATGCCTTCTCAGGTGGGCTTTCAAATGGCTGCTTTTGGTGTACATCTTGGTACATCCAGGGAAAGTACATTTGTGCATTTTAATGAGTTCTGCCGCCGGGTTCTTTTGAAACTTTTGACCCATGATGACCCCAGTTTGTCCCTGGATCGTACCACCTGGCCCGATAGGTTTTGCAGCTATTGGAACTGGGGCTATGCGGACAAACTTGGAAGAGGAGTTCAAGTTAGAAGACTGAACAATCTGTGGCACAAGTGCAAAAGTTTGCCCTTGGATGTTGACCAGGAGCTGTGTAATTTTAATGTTCTCTTGCACTGGTCCTGGCGAACTCGGGCTTGCGTTTGGAGCTTGCTTAACTTCTACTGGTTGGATCTGAAGCATGACCGGTATCCCTCCATCGAGAGAGACTGTTCCATTTGATGCATGGCTATTTTCCATTGTGCTGCTTGACTGTTCACTTTTGCTATCTTTGAAACTGATATTGGGCGCCATGTAGTCTTTTTGCTGTAGGGAAGCCACAGTAATCTGGCCGCAAGATCTCATGTCTTTGGTCTCACTTTTAGGCCCTTCCTTGAGGTCTGTCTGCATGTTCTCTTCCAGAAACTCCTCAATCTCCTCAAGGGTGGGCTGAAATGGTCCAGAATCATCCATCTCCACCATGAACTCAGGCATCCGAAAATGCTCCTCCTTCACAATAGGCTGAAGTCTCCTTTTGTCCCACCAAGAAGCATGGCCATTTCCCAAAGATGCCTGGGACAACAAGTAGTCCAAGATACTGTCCTGACTCTCGGCACTTGAGGAGCTCCCGTAGCTTGAGCTGAGAACCTGGGAGTCAGGGCTGGAACATGAGCAAAAACTGGAAGAATCGCTGTCATCTTCAGACAAGGGGGAAGGCAGCATTTGGTATGACCTCCCAATTGCGGTCATGTCCCCAAAGAATCCAACAGGGGACCTTGTGGATGAGAAAGATTCGTCCGCAGGAAGCAAGTGATCCACCATTCCTGGATAATCCCTTTATGGGTATCCCACCAGCATGTACCAACAGAGCGAGAGTCTGAATATGGGAAACACAAACAGTGACAATCAGAAGTCAAGTTGAATCATTCATCTTGCTACGCTAAAACTACAAAGCTGGTTTAGCTGAGAGCCCTTGCTGAGCGCGCATGTTGCTACATGCTTTGATATTGCCTGTATCACCCAAGAGGATTTCTTGAGTGCTTGAAAGCCTTTTCCAAGATTGCACCACATGTTTGCAAAAGAATTCTCTCGGAAAACTATTTCACAACGGCGTGTTCTTCAGATTTATAACAGCCTCCTTTCCAAAAGGTTGTTGGCAAGAGGAAATATGTCACTTTTGCTTAGCATTGAACCTTTGAGTCAAAGCTGGGGAATAAGGACGGAGCAAACTGTTGAAACTTTTACCATCCCCAAACCGCCGTATCAAGTAGGGTGTTCATTACTGGGCTGGAGCTTTCTCCTGGCGTTATTTTTAACTTTCTCATGTATACAGATATAGGCTAATCAGCGTATTGCAAGGCTCACTGCAGCAGGATCTAAAAATAATGGTTTCTCTTTGCCAGCTATGCCACTAGGACTTTCTTTCCAAATTAATGAATCAAGTTTTCTAGCACCATTTTCCTCTATGCCTGTGGTTCCCAAACCTTTTTGACTGGCGGCTTCCTTGACCTACTGGACCATGGGCTCCCCATTAGGGCTACAATCCTATACATTGTACAGGGCAGCAGGTTATTCCACAAGGATTCTGCAGCTCCTCTGGCTGGTGCCCGTGGCTGCCTGGGGAGCCACGGTTCGCAATTTGGGAACCACAGATCAATGCCATGCCTTGTATACCCTTGAACCACACTGAACAAATGAGTTACCATGGCATAGCCCACCAAATCAGTTGACAACAGGCGTCGAACTCAGAATCGTCTCAAGTTAACATCTACTAAGGTAAAGCAGTACCAACCTACCTAATTATTACCATCCTGAGGGCTCAAAATGATGACTTATGTCTGATTAACAAAAAAAAAAAAGGAAAATGTTTAGAAAATTAAATTTTTGATTATTTTAAATATGAGGGAGGGAGGACCCAAACCTATTGGACCCGGTGCCGACGGCATGCTCATACTGCCAGCGCCGGTGTTGTAAAAGTGCCACAAGGCAATTCTAGTGTAAGTGGTACAGACTTGCCACCGGCTCTGGGCCAGAACCAGTAGGCGCCCGGCCCCAGTGCCAGGATGACCCAGAGCAGAGCCTCCGGTGGTGACGAGCTCTTTTGGGACATTGGGAGGGCAGAACTGGGTGGGGGAGGGGCAGATCGAGTCTGGGCAGGAGATGGGATCAGCGGTGGTCTCCACCACCGAATCTTATCCTCTGTGTCAGGCCATGCAAAATAGCCTGCGCAGACTTAAAACAGCCCATTGCCAGGCTAGAGCGCTTACCCAGGGGAAGGATCCCCTTCCTCCAAGGAGCCTCCGACAGCTGCCGTAGCTCCAATTGGATGCAGCGTAGCCGTTTGGCACCATTGCTCCTACGGGGGCCAGGCAGCTTAGGATTTGGCTGTGAGTAAGTGTGGTGCAGGCAGGCATGCGTGCATGTGTGAGAAAGAGAGAGAGCACCAATATGTACACCCCAATATGCACACCTCTAGGCTCGGGTGCTTAATGCTGGCCTGTGAGTCACTTTCCCAGAAGGCTGTGCAGCTTCGACAGCTTGCACCTACTATGAAAGGAAGAGGATGCTGTCTGGGGCCTACCTCAGTCCACAATTATTCGTTCCGGTCAAGGTGACTGATTGAAAACAGAGCTCGGCGCGTATGCTTCAGAAGGCAACTTTCAGTGAAAGGTATGTGGACTGTGGAGATGAGTCATTTGATCTGGAAGAGACGGGGGGGGGAATGTGTGTTGTAATAAAAGGCATGTGGTCTAACATGAAGGAGATACCAAACATGCCTTTTGCACAATGCCATTTTCCACATGTGACTTTGCTGCTTCTGCTCAGACTACTTTGCCCTGTTCATATCATCGAGGGGGGAAACAAACGATGCTGATTAACTTTGTATCCTCAATCTTGTATAATCCGCCCTGCCTATGGATCACGCTGCTCGGAATGGTTCTGCCTCTCCTCTAATCTTTGTTTTGTTCCACTTTAGGAAATAAAATCCATGCATGCAATCAGCAGCCGATATCACAAGAGACATTTTTCACGCTTTCTCTCACATGCTCCATCTGCACCAGTCCATTAACATTCCCCAGGAAGCCAGAATGAGTAACAAGCGCATTTCTTCAAGACGCAGCTTCCTGACTGACGCAAGGCGAGGGAGATGGCGGGAGCTGTGGGATGTGGACAGTTAATTCGGAAGAAAAGGCAATTGTTGGCCAGCCAAATTGCACACTTTCCTGATTTACACACCCGTCCATCATCCCTTCCTGTCAACTGACAACACTTATGAAACGCATGCATGTATCGAATACGAGGAAGTTCAAACGTAGGTTAAAGCACACACTCTCTGGCTTTTGCCTGTAATCACTGTAAGAAGTAAAAGTGATTCCTCGTAGTTATGTGCCAACTGACATTGCCAGCCACATTCTGACTCAGAGTTTGCTCCACAGTGTGATCCCTGGTACTTCAAGGTTCAATCCAAGGTGCAATCCAAGGGCGCCCTGGGGTTGACGCAAGCCATTTGCTCTGGCCCCGCGCTGTTGCAAAAGTACGGTAAGCCACTTTTGCCCCAATGCTGCTGCCATGGGGCCGACTCAGGCAGAAGAATTGGCCCTGAGTTTGGCTGGTGCAGGGGCAGTTCTGGGCAGAGGGAGGGAGGAACTGGGCGGGCAGCGGGTGGTCCGGAAGGCACTCCAGCCTGGGCAGGGAGGTGGAGTTTGGATTAATGTTAGACCACATCAAAACCCATCCCATGCAGTTTCCCGACCTCCAAGTAAGGACACGCAGAAGCGTGTAGACCCTTCTAAATAGCCAGCGCAGAAGTGAGTAGACCCATCACCCGCCCTGCGCCCTTTCTGCAGGGAAAGGGGACAAATGTCCCCTTTCCCTCAGAGGCTACTGTGGCTGCCTGGCTGCCACAGGATGCAGCGGTAGCCGCCTGGCTCCCAGGTGGCTAGACTGCAAAGGATTGGGCCCTCAATTGGCAAAGTTATCACCAAAGTTTTACAGCCCAGTCCTACAGAACTCTATGCACACCCCTGGAGTTGTAGCGATGAGACACATGCTGCATCCCACAAGAGAGTTTCAGGCCCTGGAGGGCTTCTTGGGGTAAGGGGACATTTACAGAAGTGTGCCAGTGATTTTGCGGATGCAAGTCCACATGGACCTGGGTTGGGGGTTGAGGATGGGCGGATCAAGAGTGCCGCTACTGCTGATATCAACCCCTTCCAGGCCTTGATCCACCCTCCCCACCCCTATCCCATTCCTCTCCCTCCCCACTTCATTCTGTTCCCGCCCTCTCCCACCCCCTGCATTGACTTACCAGCACTGACGGTGACGGGCACCCTCCAGCCACTTGTGTGTGCACCCAGCCACACTCCACTCGCAGCAGCAGTAGCCAAGCTGCACTGAATGGTGACTCATGTTTTCTGACAGCCGCAAGTGGCAATATGCATCAGGAATGCTTATTCCGGCAACATAAGGCCCTAATAGGATTGGGCTGTAAATTGATTAACTAGTCGGGACAATTTCAGTCTGCAGGCTGGGTGTACAGGGCACATTTGTTGATTCACTGAGGCTGTTTTGCTTCTGGCTATTTATTTATTTATTTATTTAATATTTGTACACCCCACTTTTCCTGGGTGCAAAGCAACCTGCAACGTTCACAATAAAATTCACAATGAAGAAACAGTAAAATGAAGTAAAGCAACAGATGGAAGAGCGACAAAGCAAAGAACAGAAATAGAGGGAGGTGGCCAATCGCAGTTCCTGGGCTGGCCTGACGCCCCCTGGCACCCGAGAACGCACCAAATGCCACCACCCTGTGGTTCAGTGTCTTGCTGAGCCAAATGCCACCCCCTCACCTTTAGCACTCTCGTCTTCTCCACATTTCCTCTTCTGCTCCGTTTCTTTCTTTCCAGATTCAGGGAGGAAGACAAGGAGCAGAGGACACAGGCCAGTGGACCTGGGTGGCAAACACGGCCGGCCTTAAGCTAATATGGGCTATGTCATAACATTGGGCCCCACACTGCTGGTGCTGTGAGCAGATCGCTTGCTGCTGCAGCCAGGATCGTGAGCTGTAAGCCTGTAGGGCGATTGGAGTAGCTGCTCATTGGGTTTGTGTTTGGTGGTGACATCATTATGGCACCACCAACTCACTCTTCTCGCCATGGCTGTACGGTGAGTGGGGAGCCCCAGGAGGAAGGGTGGGGGCTCAATTTCAATGCCCTGCATTGGGCCTCATCGATCCCGGTGCAAACCCTGGTGGCAAACCAAACCTGATGAAACTATCTCAGCCAGCGTCATAGCCAGGCAGACCCTGTCCCTGGTGCATGTCTACCACGTGTCCCCCTTGTGTTCACACACATCTCTCATTAAGTTCTATTACTACAATCCAGCACAGAGTAAGGCATACTGAAACTGGCTGATATCAGTGGCTGTCACTTGTTGGACTGGAGCTGGAGTGTCGACAGCAGCAAACAAGAGTGAAGCCAGGCTGCTGTACAAAGTGCTAGAAGAAATAGGATGTTCAAAGGTGTGCAGGCAAGAGGTAGAGGGAAAGAAATGCAGGTGGACGGACAAATAGAATCTCATAGGGCCCGATTCTCTCCAGCTTGCCAGCACTGATGCTGCTGTGCCAACAGGGTGTGTGTTGCATTGTGGGGGGAGGGCAGCCACAGAAGCCTCCTCAAGATAAGGGAATATATATCAGAGCTGCATTGGCGCTGCATCAAAGTTGGAAAGCTGGATAGGATTGGGCCCTAAGTGCATGTTTTCTGCTGTCCTCATCAGCTTGGAAGCGTCAATTTCCATCAGGGATCACAACAGCTTTATTTCAATGATTTTGAAAAAAGATGGTCCTTAAGCCAGGAGAAAGGGAAAGAGGAGGAGGAACGTAAAAGTCAGCAAATTATGAGTATGCGTCTTAATAAAGGGCCAGCTGTTATTCATCTTATGTTTCCATAGCCATATGGCACAAATCAATGCTGTTTCAATGAAGGAACATGAACATGAGGCAAAGAGTAACACTGGAAAAGACATAGGTCAGTGGACATCTGTGAGATCTTATGCCACTTTCTTTACTCTATCAAAGCTCTCACTGAAGTCAAAGGGAATTCTGGGTATTGATGGAATGCGTGTGATTAATCACTCTCCCACCAGTGGCCAAATAAAATGCTTTCTTTGACTCAAGATTCTCAAAGAAATACGTAATAATTCAGACAATAAAGTTGCAGTCATTTAACAAAAAAAAGTATTTTCATTTTCTGAGGCCTCCTCCCAACAGTTTATCAATGAATAAACTGTTCTTTTTATCTGCAGATGAAATGCAGCCAAGGCTGGGGTGAAGCACAGCAAGTGTTTCACAGCACATACAGTGGCGTTTCTACAGGGATGGCAAAGCTCTAAGTTTTGCAAGAAGCCTTACCTTGCAGTGGAAATCGCTCCTCTCCTGCACCGTTTTAGCCAATCCTCACAGGGAACAGCAACATCTTGGCATTGCTTACTATACTGACTACAGCAGCAAGGGAGAGGAGGGATTTACATGACAGGGTAAGGCTTCTTGCAAGACTTAGAGCTTTGCCATCCCTGTAGAAACTCCTCTGAGCACATAGTGGGCTCCCAACTCTCTACAGGATTAGCACAGTTGATTGATTTCTTGCTGCTGAAGTTATGCTCAACTTGCCTATGTAGGTAAATATTAGAAGGGCAGTAAATGTGCTTTGCGTCAGTGTACTGCTAGATTTCAGAGAAAGCATTCAGAAGAGCAATCACAAAGCTATGCAAAACATGGAGCTGCTTGTCACTCCAGGAGATGCTTAAAGCCCTGAAAGGGGGGGGGTGCCCTGTCACTGTTCATGTTATCAAGCTAGTTTGGGGGTCATGGATATGCTGACTACTTTCCAAGGTTACTATATCACCATCTTTTCTCCTTGATACAAAATAACCTTCTAAATTGACACCCTTTGTACTACACAGATTATTACACCAATCTAATGTGCAGATACTTGTTTGCATTGTGCGCAGGCTAGATTGGGACATAATCAGTGCACCTTCTAAGGAAGTCTTTGCATGAATTCCCTGGAACATGATGGCCCAGAAATTCCAAGAATCTCAGACTCACTGAACATGCAAATGCCATTGTTTTCAAACAGGGAACACATACAAACAAGCTAGCACAGAGCAGCACCCACAGTGTTGAGTTTGGTCAAGGAAACCACCTACACTGAAGTCTCTGCTTAGCTGTGTATTTGGCCACTGGGCAAGACATCATGTTCTAGACTCAAGTTTATCCAACAAAAGTATACAGTGCATGCCAGTTCCCAACATTCCATCACACTCTAGAAGCCAGGATGAGACTATGCAGATGAAGAAGCAAACAGGGCTGTGCCAACAGAAGCAAGCTTGAGGTTTCAAGGGCTTGGGTGACCAAGCACCATCATTAAATCCCTTCCCTGTGTATCCTGTGGATACAACTAAAGTACTGTATCTGGAGACACTGTGGCAGTGAGAGCAATCTTGTATGGGGTGGGGGGTGTTAAAAAATTTTCCTTCTTGATTATGTCGCTTCTGGTCATGACATCACTTTCAGGTTAATGACACCATTTCTGGTGGGTCCTGAAAGGTTGTCATTTAAAAAAGTGTGTCCCGGTGCTAAAAATGTTTGAGAACTACTGGTGTATATTATGGTAGCCTTAGAGCCCCATCATGTAATTTGCTGAATATGATGGCTTGCCATGAAAGGGATATCATAAAGTTGTTGTTCAGTTACTAAGTCGTGTCCAACTCTTTGCGACCCCATGGACCACAGCACGCCAGGTATCGTAAAGTACCTTACAGTAATCGTGATCCTTTATGGCCATCTCCTTTCAGGCTGGTTTAAAATATGCTTGCTGCAAGAAAGCTTTCCGGATCAAGAAGCCTCTGCTGAGCATATGACTATATGTGGGCCTGTTTCCCACTTAAAAGACAAGCATGTCTGAAAGCGCAGACTGATAAGTGTATTAGTTTCTGCTGTTTACTTCATGTTTGCAATCACCAGTCAGCCTCTAGATCAGCAATTTTCAACCAAAGTGCCTCGGCACACTGATGTGCCGCAAATGGTTCGCAGGTGAGCTATGGGAGTTTGAGGGAGGATCAGTTATTAGTGCCATCAGTGCCACTGGGGGATGTGAGCCACCCCACACCAGCAGCATGGTGTACCTTGTCAATTGTCAAAAAATGGATGGTGTGCCTTGACAATTTTAGCACCTTGTCAGTGTGCCATGAAATGAATAAAGGTTGAAAAATGTTGCTCTGGATTCCTGCAACTGTTGTCTTTCATTTCAAATCACAGGGCAAGTTTCTAGATCTCATGGTGAGAGAGATCATTTAAGAGACCAACTGCAAAAGGGGTTTTGTGGGGGTCAAAAGGAAGCTTCTCTTTTTCATTCTCCCAGATCAACTCTTTGTCCTTGCCTAATGCCCACAAATGTCCACTGGGCCCCTTCTCTTACACCATGTTCCAAGCAGAAATGCAAAGTACAATGGTGTTGAGACTTGCAATAAGATCACTGGTGGCCAATGAGCAGGGAGGGGAATAGGAAGAATTTCTACAAGACCCAAATGCCTTCGTGCTCAGTGTGTCCCCTTTTCACAGCTGTGTCTGCAGGAAGGGAGGAGGGAAAGAGCAGCCTTTTTTTTCCCCTTTCTTTTTTGTCCACAGCCAATTGGCTTTAAATCCTTCAGTTTCTGAAGGAGGAAAGACTTTGTTTACAGGAATAATGGCCAGCGCGGTTTAATCCGCAGCTCTGGGTTGTGTACATTCCGCTGGCCGTTCGCGCTGGTCACACACAGGCAGCCTCAAGCCTGTCTCTGCTAATCTATCAGTACAGGTCGTGAATGGATAAAAGCTCCGCGATTCATGGCAGCGGGCGCGGGGAGCGGAGAGGGGGACGGAGGCCGGAGGGATCCATTTCATATTCCGGCAAGAATCGGCCTGTGGTTTCGCAGGGGATTGTTTTGCTTCCTCTAAAGAGCCGAGTGTGTTTAAGCCCAACCTCAGCGTTGGGTATTAAAGGGACTGCCTGAATCTCGCTGGCGTTGCTCGGTCTTCTCAGCTCCCTCCCTTTGGCCTCTGATGTTTGGAGTGACCGACAGTAACCCCGCAGGAACCATCTCTCTCTCTCTCTCCTTTCAACATGACCATAACCGAGCGAAACACACAGCTGCCTCCTCCTGTTGCCGCTGCTGCCTGCTGAAGGTTCTTTTCCCATCGCCACCTTCCAAGTCGTACATGGAAAACAGTCCACAGACCCATGCTCGCTGCAACAGAATCGCCTCCCCCCCCCCCGCAGTATGTAATCGGATGTCAGCGCGGAGAAACACAAGTGTTCGTCATCGGGTCAAAACGCTATAGGTTTTGAGCAATTGAATTGTCACAGAACTGGGCTGCTTTTTCTATACTGGCTTCCAAAATATGTGTGATCACGAAGCAGAGAAAAAGGAGAGAATACGGGGAGCAGAGGGGGGAGGCTTCCAAAGTCTAGGATATGACATTTCACCAGTTCACACATGGCGCTTCTCTTGCATAGGTGAAGGCAGGAAAACACGTGAGCTTGCCATCCTGTATGAAAAGTCAAACACGTGTCTTCTTCTTTACCACGTGCTAGGAAGCCGCTGCATCTACATGTGGCAAAACTAACCCATAATTGGTGCACCTAAGTTTTTTATCCCCCTCAAGAGGGAGATGTT
This sequence comes from Lerista edwardsae, assembly GCA_029204185.1. Classification (NCBI taxonomy): domain Eukaryota; kingdom Metazoa; phylum Chordata; class Lepidosauria; order Squamata; family Scincidae; genus Lerista; species Lerista edwardsae. Next base: position 14,232 of record JAJKFI010033282.1, read on the forward strand.
TCACGTGTGCAACAGTCCTATGCTTTCTAGAAACACCAGAGAATGTCTTTAGAGGCTTTGAAGAAAAAAAGCTCAATAAAAATCTAGAGTATCACGTTCTAGTGCAGGATTTGCACTTTCATTATATGGGGCCACCTTCAACCACAAAATTGGGTGTTGTGCAAATCCTCAGCCACTCAGTCAAAGTGGCTGCCCAAAGATACCACTTATTAATCCAATAACTATTGGTGTAAGATTGTGCAAGCTTTCGAACTACACAGAGCTCTTCATCAGATGAAGCTCTCGTACATCAATTAGTCCATTTAAAAGTACAGCCCTGTGCCTGATTGGTCATCTCCCCTATTTTCGGAGGCTGAGCACAACAACGGTGCCGAGACGCACCGTTGTTATACCCCAATCGCCATCTGCAGTGGCCATCCATTTCTCCCAGTCATGTGGTTGTGTTACAACGCCGTGGGGTACCATTGCGGGTGGGGCAGCGGATGAGAGATGATGAGAAAGGGATGAGAGAGCGAGAGAAAGGCTTTGAAATAAAGCAGAGCCACTTTTTAACCTGCTGGAAGGAATCGAGTCTGCAATTCACACGAGAGAGAGGCAGGCAAAGGGGCATCGGAACGGGGGGGGGGAGTACTATGCGCACGTCGGAACAGATCGTCCGGTTACGAGACAAGCAGAACACCCGCGTGGCGGGTCGAAATAGGAAGCGGGAAAACACCTGCATGCCTGTCTGTTGTTAAACGGAAGGAGCTTGTCGCCTCGCACGGAGAAAGCATGGGGGCAACGGTACGCTTCCGCTGTGCTCGTGGGAGTCCCGAACCGCTCCACCGTAGCATATGGTGGGAAACCACGTCTTGTGCCCGGCTCCAGAATTCGCCTCTCCCACAAAAAGGGGAGATCGAAATGCCTCGGAATCTATCGGCGAGGGAGGAATCTTTCGGGAGGGATCGGTAAGAGGATTCCATCCCCCTCCCCAAACCGCCACCCGCTCGTTGTAAACACTTTTAACGCGCGCACACCGTCCTGCCTCCATTTATTTTCGCAAACAAGGCTCTCCTCTTGCCCTTCATGCCTTCAACAACACTCCTGTGATTCTGAATACGACGATCCCCGCTAAGCCACCAATGCGACCGATCTCCGGGGGGGGGGGGGCTCTCAAGTGATCCGGGCGATCTACACCTATCTCAGCTTCGCGTTGCTGCACACAAGTAACGAGAATGTATGTGATCAGATTCCTCTGCAAGACCCGTTTCCCCTTGCGGTTTTTCGCCCCATCCCGCTCCCCCACCTCCACTCAACCTTCAGGGTCACAATTGTGCCATTTGTTTCTTACCTGAACTTTTCTGCCAACACCCGGGGTGGGGGTGCGGGGGGGGGGGAGAACGCCCCCAAAATTTAAATTACAAAAAGATCCCAACAAGCAGCGGCTCCTCTGGACATTAAAGGAAAAATCAAGGAAATGCTAAAGAAAAAAAAAACACCACACACAACCCCAAATGTTCCCCAGGACGATGATAGACCGGGTGGCAAACGCTGTCCTTGAGAAATGCCTGGAGGCAAACGGGGTCCCACTTTGCAACCAGCAACACGGCTGGTGATGTGTCCTTTAGCTCTCCTAGCATAGTACTATATCCCCATCACATGACTGCCAGGGAGGTTATCACAGTAAAGGCAGGGGAAGGCTTGAAGGAGGCTCGACCCAAACTGGCCGCCTGATTGGATAAGGAAACGGCAAGGGGCTGGCCTGAGGTTTTGTCGTCAATGGAAGCATCTGGCATCCAAGTCTCTCTCTCTCTCTCTCTCTCTCTCTCTCACTCTGTGGGGGGGGGGGGGGGGGGGGGGCGCTTCCCCCCCCCTTTCCATTTCTGTATCAAAGCCAACAAAGCCCAGGAGGAAAGAATGTTTGGCTTCTTTTCTCTGCTTACTCCATCTCTCAGTTATGGCAAAGAAGATCATGTAAGCCTGTGGTAGAAATCCCTTCTGAGGCATACGTGAATTTGGAGGTTCTAGCTTAGAAGGAAGCAAAGTGTCCCTCTCAAGTTGGCTTTGCTTTCTATTCAGAAACAAAAGCAGATTGCAGCTACAAGTTCCTCCTTACTCAAAGGCAAAACACATGTTTACTTTTGGTCACCTGGGCAGATTATTCTTTCTTTGAGAAGAATACGCTTTCTCACCTTGTTGTTCAGTCGCTAAGTCGTGTCTGACTCTTTGTGACCCCCTGGACCACAGCACGCCAGGGCTCCCTGTCCTCCACTAGCTTCCTGAGTTCTCCCAATTTCATGTACAACTATTATATCCTGCCTTTCCTCCAAGGAATTCAGGGTAGCCTATATGGTTCTCTCCACTGCTATCTTCACAACAACCCTGTGAGGTAGGCTAGGCTGAGTGACTGGCCCATAGTCAGCCAATAAGTTTTGTAGTGCTACAAGTTGACGCCTGGTCTCTCCCCCCCACTCCCGATTTCTGACAGATGATGGAAGTGATTGTGAGTTTTTAAAGAAGAAAATATGGGATGGAAGTCTTTAGATAAATTAAAAAGAAGTCCATAAATAATATTGGCCGCTATCATTTTCTGTGGATTAATAATGCCCGTTGCTTCATTCCCTGTTGCTCTCCCGTTCCTGGGTTGAATATAATTCTGGAAACACAGGCTGGTTTGAAAGATTAAAGTGAGAATTAAAACAATTAAAGTGGATAAATGTGGTTGCGCACTGGGAGTTGTTCCTGCAGAGGGATTGCCCTGCCTCAGCCATTTTAGGGTAGTCCGATCCCCCGCCTGCAGTCTGTGAAATTGCTTTTCTGTGGCTGCTGTTTGGAAATGATGCAAGATGTGCGTAAGATTAACTCATGCTGGGTGATTTCAAGCAAAACGGGATATGGCCTGAATGAAAAACATTCCAGCGTTATCAGATGAAGAGCGCATGCCAAAATGTCGAACTGAGCAATGACTTAAGTATGTGCAAAGGGTTGGCGCAGAAGTGGGGAGAACTGAGAAATGGCACTGAGCTCACAAAGCAAGGCTTTCGAAGTGCTCAGATTACGGGGGGGGGGGGCAGCTGCTTACTTTGTTGTGCTCAGTTTAGCTACTATGGAGGGCATGCTCCGGCTAAAATAGCTGATGCTGGTAGATGCAATTGAGAGCCCTCCTTTTTCCTCTATAATTAGGGCTGGGGGTTGGTTGGTTGGTTGGTTGAAAACCACACTTTGGTGGTTAACTGCCTTTTGGCAGTTAAAATATCTCATAGATATTTTAAGATGTTTTAAGATATTTTCCAGAAATTAAAATAGACTACTTTTCTCATTAGAAATAATACTGTGGCTGCATCCGCTGACACTATATTGCCTATAGCATCTACCTAGTACACTTTTAAAGCATTTAAAATGAATAAAAATGAGAACTTGGGATTGAGAATGTAAAATAAAAACACATACCGCAATTTGCTATTTTAATCAAGAAATTTTGGAAGAAATATCACCAAAATCAACTCCACCCCTATCATTCAACCATTGCAATTCAACCATTCAATTGCATTCAGTGATGTCATGCAGGGGGAACGCGGGGGAACTCAGTTCCACTAATTAAAATTAGGGCTGACTCCGCCCACTTCACTCTCCCTCCCCCCCCCTCCCAATTCCTCTGCAAAGAGCTTTTCTTCTTGGTTGGCCGGCACTCAGAGGGTTAAAGGGAGTGACTCCAGATTCCTAGGGGGGCTAAGGGGGAAGGGCTGCAGTAGGGAAGTCCCGTCCTGCACAGCCCCCTTCCTCGCTCCCTCCAGCCACACACGTGGAGTCAGCAGCTGCTCTGGTGAGTCTGCAGCCCACTGGGGAGAAGGGGCGTCCAGGGGGTGCGGGGGCAAATCAAGGGGGGCCCTGGAGGGGACGGAGGGGAGCCAGGACTTTTTGAAGCTGCCCTCCTGATGTGCCCGGCATAAGCGGGCTTTGGTGTGGGGAAGCGCCCAAGGGCGTCGTCCGGAGTGGTGCCTCCCCTCAGCCCCTTCCACAGGTTCCTGCCTCTTTCTGCTCAGCCAGCCTCGGCTTCGAGGCTGCTGCCCCCGTGCCAATTTTCAACTTCCCTGGCAATTTTGAATAACTCCACCTCGCCTAGCCGCGAAGACCAAGGAAAGGCTTTTGCCGCTGTCTCTCCAGTCCAGAGTGTTTCACTGGCGCTCTGGGTGTGAGGCTTCTTTGGGAGACTGTCCCCATCACTATTGGAGCTTCAATTGGGGAGGGGGGAATTCTTTGCTTTCTGTTCTGTAGGCGCCAGGCGCTGTACAGAACCGGCTGGCTCCGCCCACTTGTCGCTGACATCATCGCTGGCTAGGAACCAGCCACGGGTAGACCTGGGCTCCGCCAGCCTCTGGCTTATGACATCACTTCCGGTGGGTGGGTCCTGACACGTGCCAATCAAAAGTGAGTTCCTGTTCTTAAATCATTTAGATGCCACCACTGATTGCATTCAATCATTGCAGTCGAGGGTGCAATCCTAAATTTGGCCAGCACAGGGGACACCACAAAATATGTTTAGACCACTCTGTGAGTCAGAGAGGCCAGCACACAGACAGGAGCCATCCTCCCTGACACTGAGAGTAGTCCAAACAAGCTTTACAGTGGCCCTTGTGTTGGCCAAACTTTGCTGGCTTAGTTTATGCCAGCCTAATTCCAGTTTAGGATTGAGCTCTGAGACTTGCATCCTAAATCTCCTGATAATCAGTCAGGGCTGTTTTAAAGATTTGGGCCCTGATCCAATTTAAGTTAAACATGGCTAACTTCAAGACAATGATAGTTGGGTTACTGTCACATGTTTCAGCATGTTTACTCAGAAATAACCCCTTCTGTGCTCAACAGAGCTTACTCCCAAGTAAGGGTTTTCAAACGGGGGGGGGGGCAACCAGTGGGCTAAAAGCTGCATTCCTCAGCCAACTTACTAATGATTAAATCCCACTGAAGTCCGAGAAACATCTGTGTATGTGTGAATATGCTAAGAAATGAGCTGCTAAATCATGTTGTTCCATTCATTTCAACACAATCGCTTCAAGTGTTAGGCACAATTGATATGTTTGTCCTTTGATGGACATCAGGATCCACGCTTAGGGCTCTGAGAGCTGTTAGTGAGCCTGGGGCAAGAGGCCGATTGCCCTCCCCCCCCTTTACTAAATGCATTGGGGTAATAGAAGTGCAGTGAAAGCTTCGGCTGCCTTCTGTGAGGGGGAGTTGTGCCAAAGTTCAGCCGCTTCTCTGGTGGGAGCAGGGAAGCCGTTTATCAGCCAGCAAGAAGACAAATGGGTGGCCAGAAAGAAGGACTAAATCCAGAAAGATCCATCTGCATGTGTGTAGTTCTTGAAAGATAGAACATTTCTGTATAAATTGTAAAAACCTTCAGGTTTCTGAATAAAGTCTGCCCATGTAAACCGCCTTGAGTTATTAGAGAAATCTGGTGACCTAAGAAAGGCAGTATATAAATCCAAGTATTATTATTTATTATTATTATTAAAGTGGAAATAGAGTCCTGGATAGGCTGAAATTGAGGTACCTGAATTTATTTTATAAAACATTTGTTTTGTACTATATGGTTTGTTATGTAATGGCTTGGACCTCCTGGAAGCCCAGGGACTAGGGATTTGCCCCCCTCCACCTCCCCTCTTCAGGCCGGCCCATACTCGTAACAAGAAACAAAGAATCAGTCCTTTTAAATAACATACTGTTCTGCAGCTAAGTATTAGTCAGATGCATACTCTGATCAAAATAGAGGGTTCATCACGACAATATACTGTCATTATATCACTAGAAAATCCACAATTAATTTCAATACAAGAACAGCCAAGCTTAAGATGGCTCATTTCAGCTTGTGTTTCCTAAGAGATTTCCTTAAGGCTTAATAAGGTCATGCTTCCAGCGCCTTGGCTATAAAACTTCCCATGTTCTTGTTTGCGTGTCAAAATGCCAACAACACGCTCGGTGCTAAAATGGCAGGAATGCTGTTCAATCAGTTCATTGCGCTTCGGCTGCGGATTGATGCCCAGCCATTGATGCAATCTGTATTGCGAAGAGATCTGATCAAAGTGTCAGCATCTGCAGTGAGCAGCGACAGCTCAGCACCATCCCAGGCCACAGAGTCCCTGATCAAAAAACACAGTCTGTCCTGTGATGCTTTTTCATTCCCTGTTTCTGCCTACGCTGGACTTGCTGCTGCAAACTAAGGTACAACACAGGGAGCAGTTTGCGCACATTACAAACCCAGGGAAGGATTTAGTCATTGTGAATCACTGATGTCACTAAGAAGAAAGAACCTTTAAGTCACAAGTTTCCCCCCCCCTTGCATTCAGATCACTCCCAAATGGAGCTAATCCGGGTGCAGTGAGGTGTGGCCAGGCAACACAGAGGGTGGGGGCAAGGTGATGTCACCCCACCCCCAGCACGCTGCAAGCCAAGTACGGCTCTGCTCACAATGACCCCAATGAAAGTTACTAAGAGCATGATCCTACGCATGTCTACTCAGATATGTCCCATTGTGTTCAATGGGCCTTACTCCCAGGAACATGTGTATAGGATTGCAGCCTAAAGGCTGCTAATTTCCTATTTGCGTTCCAATATTCTTCATCACAATTTGTAGGGCGCAGTGCCTTGTGTTGATTGTAGCTCAGCATTACTTAGAAGAAGAAGAAAAAGCAAATGAGGAGGACTTTACTGACGTAGAAGAAAAGAAATGCAGTAGCACCACTCAAAGTAAGAAAACGCTCATCCTGATAAATGTTTTTATTTAGTTACAATCTTGCGCATGCTGTCAATGAAAAACTTGTTTTTAAAATGTTGTAACATCTGGTTTGCGATGATTTTGAAATAAAGCCCAGGTGAAATGAACTTGCCTGGCCTTTTTCTGACTCCCTCCCCCCCCTTCCCACCCCCCACCACTGTACTCCAAACTTGTATTTGTATTCCACAGTGTTACTTTCAAACAGTGCCCGAAAACAAGCAGACATGATCCAATGCCATGTGTTCGAGGCACACACTAAGCTAGAATGAGGGATGGAGCTTACTGCTGAGGCCTGGGAATTTTGTGAACTGAACTAGGTAACTTACAATTGGGGCCTAGTATTTCTGGTCTTATAAGAAGACCCTGCTGGATCTGGCCAAAGGCCCATCTAGTCCAGCTTCCTGTATCTCACAGTGGCCCACCAGATGCCTCGGGGAGCACACAAGACAACAAGATGACTGTATCCCATTGCCACTCCCATTGTGTGAAGTGTAAGTTTCAGTTTTCCATGTTGGAATGGTACTAATGCTTTTGGAAAGGACCTGGGCTGCCTTTTCACTACAGCTTGAATCCTCTACAGCTTTAATTTAATTCTGTTCTCCCAATGTATTCTGGGGGGACTGTGTTTGTTAAGGAATCCAAGAGTTAGCGCAACCCTTAACAAACTACAGTCTCCAGAACGCAGAAGGTGTACAAGCCGCCTTATACAATGCATAGGATTGTAGCCTGAATGGGGAGCCGCAGCCAATGGCCAAGAAGATCAAAGCTGCTGCTGGTCAAAAAAGCACAGGTGTCTGGGATGGGGGACAGAAAAGTTTGGTTCCATAGCCACAACCATTCCACAAGCTTCCTAGCCTTACGGCTACCTCAGTCCTTTTGCATGCTACCCTCCCAGGTGACCCTTCACTCATTTTCCCTCCAGGACTCTGCACTAATGCAAGAAGAGAATAACTTTTGCAGGGATTCCTGCACAACCTTCCTTGCTGCCTCCCCTTTCCCGCCTTGATTGTATCATTCCATCTCTCTCATTGGTGAAGAGCCAAGGGCAAAGAGACAGGAATTTCCAATTGTTATGGCA
>JAJKFI010033283.1:0-22043 GCA_029204185.1 Lerista edwardsae
GATAGATAGATAGATAGATAGATAGATAGATAGATAGATAGATAGATAGATAGATAGATAGATAGATAGATAGATAGATAGATAGATAGATAGATAGATAGATAGATAGAAGAAAAGCACTAGGGATGCAAAAAGTGCCTTGCTTTTTATCACTGGTGATAAAAAGTTATCACTGTTGTCTACAGTTATCACTGTTATCAAGTTATCACTGGTGTCTACCAGTCAAAGCAATGGGGGGCAATAGTTGGAGGGTGCACACATGTGCACGCGCGCACACACACACACACACCCCTCCCCTCCCCTCCCCTCCCCTCTCCCCCTACTACACCACATATGCCACAATGGGTAGCACCCATCCAAAGGATTACTGTTTTGCATTTTGCAGTTTCTAGATACAACAGAATCTGTAGACAGCTCGTGGTTGAAGAATGTGGAAGACCTCTGCTGACTGACATGCCTGCTAACTGGGCAAAGAGAGACCTTTCAAAGACCTTTCAAATAAGGAAAGCCCTAAGGCGTTCCTTATTTCCTTACTAATTTCCTTATTCCCTAGCTATGTGAACTGCTTTGAAAACAACTTATTGTTGAAAAGCAGCATGCACAGGCGTTCTTATTAGGAATAAGAATAATATTCTGGAGTACCACCACTTCAACGACTCATATGCAACACACTGACCCTGCCTATAGCGGTCTACACACCTTACGACTCAGCAACCTGGAGGAAGCTCAGCAACCATGGACTGGCAGTCAACTAGGTATTTGGTACCTCCTTGTTTTTGCAGAGCCAGGCAGGCAGAAAAACCATGAGGTCTATTGTGCCCTTGGTGTTCATATGTTTGATGTAATTATAATATGTAATCACGTGTAGGCTGTCATGAATGCAGCAAATGGATTTCCAGTTCAATTAATCTAATATGGCAATATAGCACACTTGCAGTCCGATCTTAACCTGTCCTAGAACAGGCAGGCCAGCTGGCCTGCCCCGTTTCCAGCGCAGGGTTGGGGCTGCCTGCAGCACAACCCAAAGTGAGGGGAATTCATTCCATTTACCCCGTGTTATGCCACAGCCACCCGAATAGGGCTACTACTTGGATTTGAACCAGCAAAATTGCTAGCGCAGATCCGATGTCCCCATGTAACGCCAACTGGGCCAGGGGTTGGATCCAGCCTTGGTCTTCCAGGTTAATCCCACCCCCTCCCTGGACTTCCCAGGGTAAGCCCCCCCCCATCTGCTTTCCCCAACCTGCCTAGCTGGCTGCCCTCAGCCAGCGCGAACTCACCTTCACAATCCCGGGAAGTGGCATAGGAAGGCCAGGGCACATCTTTCCACTGGCCTCCCCAACTCCCGAGTCATTGCAGACATGCCTTACAGCACATTTGCAGTACGCCTGGGCCGGCACAAGAGACTTGTGCTGGCCCAGAGAGTGCTCACAATTGCGCTCTTAGGGCCAAATCCTATCCAACTTTCCAGGACTGAGGCAGCCATACCAAAGGAGCATGTGTTGCATCCTGTGGGGGGGGGGCAGTCATGCCCCCCCTCAGCTAAGGGAAGGTTTATTCCTTTACCTTCGGGTTGCATTGTGGCTGCATTGGCACTGGAACGTTGGATCGGATCAGTCCCTTAGTCATTCGACTCACATGTTGGGCAGGTTACCAATATTTTAAATCTCCACATTGACTGAAAACAAGGTCATCATCTCCACTCCAATTTTAAAGGAGCCTAACATTCATACAGAAGCACCGTAGATATCTCGAGTACATCTATACAGAAATAGTGCAGTACTTCACCCTTATTTGGAAATATGGAAAGTGGGAAAAGGAGGAACTGGCTAAACAAAAGTTCTTCTCCTTTTTGATACCAATATAACCATCTAGTTGGCCTTACCCTCTAGCTTTTGCATTAAAGGCAGCTATCAAAGTCTAATGACCTACCATATATTGACCGTGGTGATCACAAGTACTAAATGGTCACATCCAGCCCTAAGAAAGCCCCATAAAGATATACAGGCATGCCCCAGTATCCGCTAGGATTCCATTCCAGACCCCACTGTGGACACCTGAAACAGTGGACACTGGGGATACCTTTTTAAAGATAGGGGAACAGCAGAAGTTTTGCTGCAACAAGGTATAAAAAAAGAGATTTGTTTAATGTCCCCCTATCTTTTTAATAGGTGTCCCAATATCCATGGTATCTGTGGATAACTGAAACCATAGATACCAAATCAGTAGATACAGGGGCACACCTGTACCCTTCTACAACAGCAGGGGACCCTGTTTGGCTCTTAGCCCTTGGACTGCAGCCTATTAAATGCTCTCCACTTTGAATGTTCACTGAATGCTCACCTACTCTCCTCCTGACCCAATCAATCATACCATCCATGCTCTGGAAATTGAGAACAACATAACCTGTTTGCATCAAAAACAAAATATATCCTCATAAAACAATGAATAAACAAGAGAGTCATCTACAGGCCTCAGGATGTTGGATTCACAGCCTAAATTATGTCAATTCAACGCAGCAATTCCATTTCTTACTGCAATCTTAGAAAACGTGAACTTTCATTGTCAATGTCTCGTTCCCTGTGCCCCCTGACATATTTCCAGAGGTAATAGGTCTCACTGCTACAGAGTTCTAATATTAGAAATGTCTACATAAGAAATTACAAAGAGGCAAATCTTGCAGTTAATGGTCAACTACTTCCTTCAAAGGCACAGTGAGCACCTGTGTCATGACTCACGTTCATCAAACCCACGTTCATTACACTTTCATCAAACTCACATTCATTACAAATTAAGGACTGTCACTTAATGGTATAGCACATGTTTTGCATGCAGAAGAGCCCAGGTTTAATCTCCAGGTAGGGCTAGGCCTGTAATCTGCAAACCCTGGGGAGGTGCTGGCAGTCACTATAGACTATAAAGAGTTAGATGGAGTAAGGGTCTGAAGGTGCAATCCTAACCATCTTTCAAGCATTGGGGTAAGGGCAATGCGGTTCCAAGGTAAGGGAACAAACATTCCCTTACCTTGAGGAGGCCTCCGTGACTGCCCCCCCCAACTGCAGGATGCAGCACATGCCCCATTGGCACAGCTATGTCAGTGCTGCAAAGTTGGTTGGGATTGCACCCTGACTCAATATAAAGTGGCTCCAAACGTTCATAATCAAACTGGGGAAGTATTGCAAATTCTGACCATCAAGATTATAAAGCTGTCAAACTATGTCAAGGCAACTGTCCAATGAAGTGTCATAATTTCAGAGTGAGCAACACTGAATACCGTCACTAGGCAATTAAGCAGTGATTAGTCAATCTACTTTTGCTTACTTAAAGTTGGCAGCGGTCAAAGGTTTACAGGCATTTTCACTAATCCTTCCATTTCATGATGATGGGCAGATAGATTTTGAACTCAGCTATTTATTTCCAAGAACAAAATGCAGTAAAAACATCACACATATTTTCCCATTGCAAGCTGACGTTTGCAGTCGTCTTGCAGTAGAGAAAGACATGGAGTCACATCAAGAATTCTCAGTGTATGGGCCAGTCACAAGCCAATAAGAATTCAACATTCCAGACTCCAATGTCATACTGATTTCTTTTTGGCCTTCAATTAGAATCGGTTCCAAACCACTCACAAAATGGCAAAGTCTAGAGATAGCCACTATGTGATACTCAGGAAAAAGATGGGTGAACCCACCATTTGTTGTTGTTGTTGTTGTTAACCCTATTAATAAGATCATTTTGCTAACTACAATTATGGTTGGTATCTATCTTACACATCGGTGTAGCTTGAGAAAGTACATTGCAGTGGGAGCATGTATTAACACTTGTGCCCTGTAGGTCCAATAAAACTATTTTTCCCCTTATGAGCCAAGATACAACTTCTTAGTGCTTTTAAAATCCAGTAGAGCACCTTATCTAAAAGAATGAGCTGCAAATCAGGACTCAGAGTGCAATCCTAACCTGGAGTTAGGTCGGCACAGTTAGGCCAGCAAAGTTTGGCTGGCACGAGAACCACAATAAAGCACATTTGGACCACTCTCGGAGTCAGGCATGTCTTTTCTGGCCTCTCTGACTCCAAGAGAGGTCCAAACATACTTTACAGTGTCCCTTGTGCTGGGCAACTTTGCTGGCCTAACTGTGCCAGCCTAACTCCAGGTTAGGATTGCACCCTTAATTAAATTCAAATAATGACTAGGGTTGAGAGAATGTTCATAAACAACTTGTGTTCACAATTGCCGGCTGACAAATGATATGGAATAATGATAGTACAGTCTGCCACCCATCCCCATACTAACCTCCATCCGCAACCAGGCCAAGTACACGCAAAGGGCTTTTCTCCTGTATGCCTTCTCAGGTGGGCTTTCAAATGGCTGCTTTTGGTGTACATCTTGGTACATCCAGGGAAAGTACATTTGTGCATTTTAATGAGTTCTGCCGCCGGGTTCTTTTGAAACTTTTGACCCATGATGACCCCAGTTTGTCCCTGGATCGTACCACCTGGCCCGATAGGTTTTGCAGCTATTGGAACTGGGGCTATGCGGACAAACTTGGAAGAGGAGTTCAAGTTAGAAGACTGAACAATCTGTGGCACAAGTGCAAAAGTTTGCCCTTGGATGTTGACCAGGAGCTGTGTAATTTTAATGTTCTCTTGCACTGGTCCTGGCGAACTCGGGCTTGCGTTTGGAGCTTGCTTAACTTCTACTGGTTGGATCTGAAGCATGACCGGTATCCCTCCATCGAGAGAGACTGTTCCATTTGATGCATGGCTATTTTCCATTGTGCTGCTTGACTGTTCACTTTTGCTATCTTTGAAACTGATATTGGGCGCCATGTAGTCTTTTTGCTGTAGGGAAGCCACAGTAATCTGGCCGCAAGATCTCATGTCTTTGGTCTCACTTTTAGGCCCTTCCTTGAGGTCTGTCTGCATGTTCTCTTCCAGAAACTCCTCAATCTCCTCAAGGGTGGGCTGAAATGGTCCAGAATCATCCATCTCCACCATGAACTCAGGCATCCGAAAATGCTCCTCCTTCACAATAGGCTGAAGTCTCCTTTTGTCCCACCAAGAAGCATGGCCATTTCCCAAAGATGCCTGGGACAACAAGTAGTCCAAGATACTGTCCTGACTCTCGGCACTTGAGGAGCTCCCGTAGCTTGAGCTGAGAACCTGGGAGTCAGGGCTGGAACATGAGCAAAAACTGGAAGAATCGCTGTCATCTTCAGACAAGGGGGAAGGCAGCATTTGGTATGACCTCCCAATTGCGGTCATGTCCCCAAAGAATCCAACAGGGGACCTTGTGGATGAGAAAGATTCGTCCGCAGGAAGCAAGTGATCCACCATTCCTGGATAATCCCTTTATGGGTATCCCACCAGCATGTACCAACAGAGCGAGAGTCTGAATATGGGAAACACAAACAGTGACAATCAGAAGTCAAGTTGAATCATTCATCTTGCTACGCTAAAACTACAAAGCTGGTTTAGCTGAGAGCCCTTGCTGAGCGCGCATGTTGCTACATGCTTTGATATTGCCTGTATCACCCAAGAGGATTTCTTGAGTGCTTGAAAGCCTTTTCCAAGATTGCACCACATGTTTGCAAAAGAATTCTCTCGGAAAACTATTTCACAACGGCGTGTTCTTCAGATTTATAACAGCCTCCTTTCCAAAAGGTTGTTGGCAAGAGGAAATATGTCACTTTTGCTTAGCATTGAACCTTTGAGTCAAAGCTGGGGAATAAGGACGGAGCAAACTGTTGAAACTTTTACCATCCCCAAACCGCCGTATCAAGTAGGGTGTTCATTACTGGGCTGGAGCTTTCTCCTGGCGTTATTTTTAACTTTCTCATGTATACAGATATAGGCTAATCAGCGTATTGCAAGGCTCACTGCAGCAGGATCTAAAAATAATGGTTTCTCTTTGCCAGCTATGCCACTAGGACTTTCTTTCCAAATTAATGAATCAAGTTTTCTAGCACCATTTTCCTCTATGCCTGTGGTTCCCAAACCTTTTTGACTGGCGGCTTCCTTGACCTACTGGACCATGGGCTCCCCATTAGGGCTACAATCCTATACATTGTACAGGGCAGCAGGTTATTCCACAAGGATTCTGCAGCTCCTCTGGCTGGTGCCCGTGGCTGCCTGGGGAGCCACGGTTCGCAATTTGGGAACCACAGATCAATGCCATGCCTTGTATACCCTTGAACCACACTGAACAAATGAGTTACCATGGCATAGCCCACCAAATCAGTTGACAACAGGCGTCGAACTCAGAATCGTCTCAAGTTAACATCTACTAAGGTAAAGCAGTACCAACCTACCTAATTATTACCATCCTGAGGGCTCAAAATGATGACTTATGTCTGATTAACAAAAAAAAAAAAGGAAAATGTTTAGAAAATTAAATTTTTGATTATTTTAAATATGAGGGAGGGAGGACCCAAACCTATTGGACCCGGTGCCGACGGCATGCTCATACTGCCAGCGCCGGTGTTGTAAAAGTGCCACAAGGCAATTCTAGTGTAAGTGGTACAGACTTGCCACCGGCTCTGGGCCAGAACCAGTAGGCGCCCGGCCCCAGTGCCAGGATGACCCAGAGCAGAGCCTCCGGTGGTGACGAGCTCTTTTGGGACATTGGGAGGGCAGAACTGGGTGGGGGAGGGGCAGATCGAGTCTGGGCAGGAGATGGGATCAGCGGTGGTCTCCACCACCGAATCTTATCCTCTGTGTCAGGCCATGCAAAATAGCCTGCGCAGACTTAAAACAGCCCATTGCCAGGCTAGAGCGCTTACCCAGGGGAAGGATCCCCTTCCTCCAAGGAGCCTCCGACAGCTGCCGTAGCTCCAATTGGATGCAGCGTAGCCGTTTGGCACCATTGCTCCTACGGGGGCCAGGCAGCTTAGGATTTGGCTGTGAGTAAGTGTGGTGCAGGCAGGCATGCGTGCATGTGTGAGAAAGAGAGAGAGCACCAATATGTACACCCCAATATGCACACCTCTAGGCTCGGGTGCTTAATGCTGGCCTGTGAGTCACTTTCCCAGAAGGCTGTGCAGCTTCGACAGCTTGCACCTACTATGAAAGGAAGAGGATGCTGTCTGGGGCCTACCTCAGTCCACAATTATTCGTTCCGGTCAAGGTGACTGATTGAAAACAGAGCTCGGCGCGTATGCTTCAGAAGGCAACTTTCAGTGAAAGGTATGTGGACTGTGGAGATGAGTCATTTGATCTGGAAGAGACGGGGGGGGGGAATGTGTGTTGTAATAAAAGGCATGTGGTCTAACATGAAGGAGATACCAAACATGCCTTTTGCACAATGCCATTTTCCACATGTGACTTTGCTGCTTCTGCTCAGACTACTTTGCCCTGTTCATATCATCGAGGGGGGAAACAAACGATGCTGATTAACTTTGTATCCTCAATCTTGTATAATCCGCCCTGCCTATGGATCACGCTGCTCGGAATGGTTCTGCCTCTCCTCTAATCTTTGTTTTGTTCCACTTTAGGAAATAAAATCCATGCATGCAATCAGCAGCCGATATCACAAGAGACATTTTTCACGCTTTCTCTCACATGCTCCATCTGCACCAGTCCATTAACATTCCCCAGGAAGCCAGAATGAGTAACAAGCGCATTTCTTCAAGACGCAGCTTCCTGACTGACGCAAGGCGAGGGAGATGGCGGGAGCTGTGGGATGTGGACAGTTAATTCGGAAGAAAAGGCAATTGTTGGCCAGCCAAATTGCACACTTTCCTGATTTACACACCCGTCCATCATCCCTTCCTGTCAACTGACAACACTTATGAAACGCATGCATGTATCGAATACGAGGAAGTTCAAACGTAGGTTAAAGCACACACTCTCTGGCTTTTGCCTGTAATCACTGTAAGAAGTAAAAGTGATTCCTCGTAGTTATGTGCCAACTGACATTGCCAGCCACATTCTGACTCAGAGTTTGCTCCACAGTGTGATCCCTGGTACTTCAAGGTTCAATCCAAGGTGCAATCCAAGGGCGCCCTGGGGTTGACGCAAGCCATTTGCTCTGGCCCCGCGCTGTTGCAAAAGTACGGTAAGCCACTTTTGCCCCAATGCTGCTGCCATGGGGCCGACTCAGGCAGAAGAATTGGCCCTGAGTTTGGCTGGTGCAGGGGCAGTTCTGGGCAGAGGGAGGGAGGAACTGGGCGGGCAGCGGGTGGTCCGGAAGGCACTCCAGCCTGGGCAGGGAGGTGGAGTTTGGATTAATGTTAGACCACATCAAAACCCATCCCATGCAGTTTCCCGACCTCCAAGTAAGGACACGCAGAAGCGTGTAGACCCTTCTAAATAGCCAGCGCAGAAGTGAGTAGACCCATCACCCGCCCTGCGCCCTTTCTGCAGGGAAAGGGGACAAATGTCCCCTTTCCCTCAGAGGCTACTGTGGCTGCCTGGCTGCCACAGGATGCAGCGGTAGCCGCCTGGCTCCCAGGTGGCTAGACTGCAAAGGATTGGGCCCTCAATTGGCAAAGTTATCACCAAAGTTTTACAGCCCAGTCCTACAGAACTCTATGCACACCCCTGGAGTTGTAGCGATGAGACACATGCTGCATCCCACAAGAGAGTTTCAGGCCCTGGAGGGCTTCTTGGGGTAAGGGGACATTTACAGAAGTGTGCCAGTGATTTTGCGGATGCAAGTCCACATGGACCTGGGTTGGGGGTTGAGGATGGGCGGATCAAGAGTGCCGCTACTGCTGATATCAACCCCTTCCAGGCCTTGATCCACCCTCCCCACCCCTATCCCATTCCTCTCCCTCCCCACTTCATTCTGTTCCCGCCCTCTCCCACCCCCTGCATTGACTTACCAGCACTGACGGTGACGGGCACCCTCCAGCCACTTGTGTGTGCACCCAGCCACACTCCACTCGCAGCAGCAGTAGCCAAGCTGCACTGAATGGTGACTCATGTTTTCTGACAGCCGCAAGTGGCAATATGCATCAGGAATGCTTATTCCGGCAACATAAGGCCCTAATAGGATTGGGCTGTAAATTGATTAACTAGTCGGGACAATTTCAGTCTGCAGGCTGGGTGTACAGGGCACATTTGTTGATTCACTGAGGCTGTTTTGCTTCTGGCTATTTATTTATTTATTTATTTAATATTTGTACACCCCACTTTTCCTGGGTGCAAAGCAACCTGCAACGTTCACAATAAAATTCACAATGAAGAAACAGTAAAATGAAGTAAAGCAACAGATGGAAGAGCGACAAAGCAAAGAACAGAAATAGAGGGAGGTGGCCAATCGCAGTTCCTGGGCTGGCCTGACGCCCCCTGGCACCCGAGAACGCACCAAATGCCACCACCCTGTGGTTCAGTGTCTTGCTGAGCCAAATGCCACCCCCTCACCTTTAGCACTCTCGTCTTCTCCACATTTCCTCTTCTGCTCCGTTTCTTTCTTTCCAGATTCAGGGAGGAAGACAAGGAGCAGAGGACACAGGCCAGTGGACCTGGGTGGCAAACACGGCCGGCCTTAAGCTAATATGGGCTATGTCATAACATTGGGCCCCACACTGCTGGTGCTGTGAGCAGATCGCTTGCTGCTGCAGCCAGGATCGTGAGCTGTAAGCCTGTAGGGCGATTGGAGTAGCTGCTCATTGGGTTTGTGTTTGGTGGTGACATCATTATGGCACCACCAACTCACTCTTCTCGCCATGGCTGTACGGTGAGTGGGGAGCCCCAGGAGGAAGGGTGGGGGCTCAATTTCAATGCCCTGCATTGGGCCTCATCGATCCCGGTGCAAACCCTGGTGGCAAACCAAACCTGATGAAACTATCTCAGCCAGCGTCATAGCCAGGCAGACCCTGTCCCTGGTGCATGTCTACCACGTGTCCCCCTTGTGTTCACACACATCTCTCATTAAGTTCTATTACTACAATCCAGCACAGAGTAAGGCATACTGAAACTGGCTGATATCAGTGGCTGTCACTTGTTGGACTGGAGCTGGAGTGTCGACAGCAGCAAACAAGAGTGAAGCCAGGCTGCTGTACAAAGTGCTAGAAGAAATAGGATGTTCAAAGGTGTGCAGGCAAGAGGTAGAGGGAAAGAAATGCAGGTGGACGGACAAATAGAATCTCATAGGGCCCGATTCTCTCCAGCTTGCCAGCACTGATGCTGCTGTGCCAACAGGGTGTGTGTTGCATTGTGGGGGGAGGGCAGCCACAGAAGCCTCCTCAAGATAAGGGAATATATATCAGAGCTGCATTGGCGCTGCATCAAAGTTGGAAAGCTGGATAGGATTGGGCCCTAAGTGCATGTTTTCTGCTGTCCTCATCAGCTTGGAAGCGTCAATTTCCATCAGGGATCACAACAGCTTTATTTCAATGATTTTGAAAAAAGATGGTCCTTAAGCCAGGAGAAAGGGAAAGAGGAGGAGGAACGTAAAAGTCAGCAAATTATGAGTATGCGTCTTAATAAAGGGCCAGCTGTTATTCATCTTATGTTTCCATAGCCATATGGCACAAATCAATGCTGTTTCAATGAAGGAACATGAACATGAGGCAAAGAGTAACACTGGAAAAGACATAGGTCAGTGGACATCTGTGAGATCTTATGCCACTTTCTTTACTCTATCAAAGCTCTCACTGAAGTCAAAGGGAATTCTGGGTATTGATGGAATGCGTGTGATTAATCACTCTCCCACCAGTGGCCAAATAAAATGCTTTCTTTGACTCAAGATTCTCAAAGAAATACGTAATAATTCAGACAATAAAGTTGCAGTCATTTAACAAAAAAAAGTATTTTCATTTTCTGAGGCCTCCTCCCAACAGTTTATCAATGAATAAACTGTTCTTTTTATCTGCAGATGAAATGCAGCCAAGGCTGGGGTGAAGCACAGCAAGTGTTTCACAGCACATACAGTGGCGTTTCTACAGGGATGGCAAAGCTCTAAGTTTTGCAAGAAGCCTTACCTTGCAGTGGAAATCGCTCCTCTCCTGCACCGTTTTAGCCAATCCTCACAGGGAACAGCAACATCTTGGCATTGCTTACTATACTGACTACAGCAGCAAGGGAGAGGAGGGATTTACATGACAGGGTAAGGCTTCTTGCAAGACTTAGAGCTTTGCCATCCCTGTAGAAACTCCTCTGAGCACATAGTGGGCTCCCAACTCTCTACAGGATTAGCACAGTTGATTGATTTCTTGCTGCTGAAGTTATGCTCAACTTGCCTATGTAGGTAAATATTAGAAGGGCAGTAAATGTGCTTTGCGTCAGTGTACTGCTAGATTTCAGAGAAAGCATTCAGAAGAGCAATCACAAAGCTATGCAAAACATGGAGCTGCTTGTCACTCCAGGAGATGCTTAAAGCCCTGAAAGGGGGGGGGTGCCCTGTCACTGTTCATGTTATCAAGCTAGTTTGGGGGTCATGGATATGCTGACTACTTTCCAAGGTTACTATATCACCATCTTTTCTCCTTGATACAAAATAACCTTCTAAATTGACACCCTTTGTACTACACAGATTATTACACCAATCTAATGTGCAGATACTTGTTTGCATTGTGCGCAGGCTAGATTGGGACATAATCAGTGCACCTTCTAAGGAAGTCTTTGCATGAATTCCCTGGAACATGATGGCCCAGAAATTCCAAGAATCTCAGACTCACTGAACATGCAAATGCCATTGTTTTCAAACAGGGAACACATACAAACAAGCTAGCACAGAGCAGCACCCACAGTGTTGAGTTTGGTCAAGGAAACCACCTACACTGAAGTCTCTGCTTAGCTGTGTATTTGGCCACTGGGCAAGACATCATGTTCTAGACTCAAGTTTATCCAACAAAAGTATACAGTGCATGCCAGTTCCCAACATTCCATCACACTCTAGAAGCCAGGATGAGACTATGCAGATGAAGAAGCAAACAGGGCTGTGCCAACAGAAGCAAGCTTGAGGTTTCAAGGGCTTGGGTGACCAAGCACCATCATTAAATCCCTTCCCTGTGTATCCTGTGGATACAACTAAAGTACTGTATCTGGAGACACTGTGGCAGTGAGAGCAATCTTGTATGGGGTGGGGGGTGTTAAAAAATTTTCCTTCTTGATTATGTCGCTTCTGGTCATGACATCACTTTCAGGTTAATGACACCATTTCTGGTGGGTCCTGAAAGGTTGTCATTTAAAAAAGTGTGTCCCGGTGCTAAAAATGTTTGAGAACTACTGGTGTATATTATGGTAGCCTTAGAGCCCCATCATGTAATTTGCTGAATATGATGGCTTGCCATGAAAGGGATATCATAAAGTTGTTGTTCAGTTACTAAGTCGTGTCCAACTCTTTGCGACCCCATGGACCACAGCACGCCAGGTATCGTAAAGTACCTTACAGTAATCGTGATCCTTTATGGCCATCTCCTTTCAGGCTGGTTTAAAATATGCTTGCTGCAAGAAAGCTTTCCGGATCAAGAAGCCTCTGCTGAGCATATGACTATATGTGGGCCTGTTTCCCACTTAAAAGACAAGCATGTCTGAAAGCGCAGACTGATAAGTGTATTAGTTTCTGCTGTTTACTTCATGTTTGCAATCACCAGTCAGCCTCTAGATCAGCAATTTTCAACCAAAGTGCCTCGGCACACTGATGTGCCGCAAATGGTTCGCAGGTGAGCTATGGGAGTTTGAGGGAGGATCAGTTATTAGTGCCATCAGTGCCACTGGGGGATGTGAGCCACCCCACACCAGCAGCATGGTGTACCTTGTCAATTGTCAAAAAATGGATGGTGTGCCTTGACAATTTTAGCACCTTGTCAGTGTGCCATGAAATGAATAAAGGTTGAAAAATGTTGCTCTGGATTCCTGCAACTGTTGTCTTTCATTTCAAATCACAGGGCAAGTTTCTAGATCTCATGGTGAGAGAGATCATTTAAGAGACCAACTGCAAAAGGGGTTTTGTGGGGGTCAAAAGGAAGCTTCTCTTTTTCATTCTCCCAGATCAACTCTTTGTCCTTGCCTAATGCCCACAAATGTCCACTGGGCCCCTTCTCTTACACCATGTTCCAAGCAGAAATGCAAAGTACAATGGTGTTGAGACTTGCAATAAGATCACTGGTGGCCAATGAGCAGGGAGGGGAATAGGAAGAATTTCTACAAGACCCAAATGCCTTCGTGCTCAGTGTGTCCCCTTTTCACAGCTGTGTCTGCAGGAAGGGAGGAGGGAAAGAGCAGCCTTTTTTTTCCCCTTTCTTTTTTGTCCACAGCCAATTGGCTTTAAATCCTTCAGTTTCTGAAGGAGGAAAGACTTTGTTTACAGGAATAATGGCCAGCGCGGTTTAATCCGCAGCTCTGGGTTGTGTACATTCCGCTGGCCGTTCGCGCTGGTCACACACAGGCAGCCTCAAGCCTGTCTCTGCTAATCTATCAGGTCGTGAATGGATAAAAGCTCCGCGATTCATGGCAGCGGGCGCGGGGAGCGGAGAGGGGGACGGAGGCCGGAGGGATCCATTTCATATTCCGGCAAGAATCGGCCTGTGGTTTCGCAGGGGATTGTTTTGCTTCCTCTAAAGAGCCGAGTGTGTTTAAGCCCAACCTCAGCGTTGGGTATTAAAGGGACTGCCTGAATCTCGCTGGCGTTGCTCGGTCTTCTCAGCTCCCTCCCTTTGGCCTCTGATGTTTGGAGTGACCGACAGTAACCCCGCAGGAACCATCTCTCTCTCTCTCTCCTTTCAACATGACCATAACCGAGCGAAACACACAGCTGCCTCCTCCTGTTGCCGCTGCTGCCTGCTGAAGGTTCTTTTCCCATCGCCACCTTCCAAGTCGTACATGGAAAACAGTCCACAGACCCATGCTCGCTGCAACAGAATCGCCTCCCCCCCCCCCGCAGTATGTAATCGGATGTCAGCGCGGAGAAACACAAGTGTTCGTCATCGGGTCAAAACGCTATAGGTTTTGAGCAATTGAATTGTCACAGAACTGGGCTGCTTTTTCTATACTGGCTTCCAAAATATGTGTGATCACGAAGCAGAGAAAAAGGAGAGAATACGGGGAGCAGAGGGGGGAGGCTTCCAAAGTCTAGGATATGACATTTCACCAGTTCACACATGGCGCTTCTCTTGCATAGGTGAAGGCAGGAAAACACGTGAGCTTGCCATCCTGTATGAAAAGTCAAACACGTGTCTTCTTCTTTACCACGTGCTAGGAAGCCGCTGCATCTACATGTGGCAAAACTAACCCATAATTGGTGCACCTAAGTTTTTTATCCCCCTCAAGAGGGAGATGTTTCACGTGTGCAACAGTCCTATGCTTTCTAGAAACACCAGAGAATGTCTTTAGAGGCTTTGAAGAAAAAAAGCTCAATAAAAATCTAGAGTATCACGTTCTAGTGCAGGATTTGCACTTTCATTATATGGGGCCACCTTCAACCACAAAATTGGGTGTTGTGCAAATCCTCAGCCACTCAGTCAAAGTGGCTGCCCAAAGATACCACTTATTAATCCAATAACTATTGGTGTAAGATTGTGCAAGCTTTCGAACTACACAGAGCTCTTCATCAGATGAAGCTCTCGTACATCAATTAGTCCATTTAAAAGTACAGCCCTGTGCCTGATTGGTCATCTCCCCTATTTTCGGAGGCTGAGCACAACAACGGTGCCGAGACGCACCGTTGTTATACCCCAATCGCCATCTGCAGTGGCCATCCATTTCTCCCAGTCATGTGGTTGTGTTACAACGCCGTGGGGTACCATTGCGGGTGGGGCAGCGGATGAGAGATGATGAGAAAGGGATGAGAGAGCGAGAGAAAGGCTTTGAAATAAAGCAGAGCCACTTTTTAACCTGCTGGAAGGAATCGAGTCTGCAATTCACACGAGAGAGAGGCAGGCAAAGGGGCATCGGAACGGGGGGGGGAGTACTATGCGCACGTCGGAACAGATCGTCCGGTTACGAGACAAGCAGAACACCCGCGTGGCGGGTCGAAATAGGAAGCGGGAAAACACCTGCATGCCTGTCTGTTGTTAAACGGAAGGAGCTTGTCGCCTCGCACGGAGAAAGCATGGGGGCAACGGTACGCTTCCGCTGTGCTCGTGGGAGTCCCGAACCGCTCCACCGTAGCATATGGTGGGAAACCACGTCTTGTGCCCGGCTCCAGAATTCGCCTCTCCCACAAAAAGGGGAGATCGAAATGCCTCGGAATCTATCGGCGAGGGAGGAATCTTTCGGGAGGGATCGGTAAGAGGATTCCATCCCCCTCCCCAAACCGCCACCCGCTCGTTGTAAACACTTTTAACGCGCGCACACCGTCCTGCCTCCATTTATTTTCGCAAACAAGGCTCTCCTCTTGCCCTTCATGCCTTCAACAACACTCCTGTGATTCTGAATACGACGATCCCCGCTAAGCCACCAATGCGACCGATCTCCGGGGGGGGGGGCTCTCAAGTGATCCGGGCGATCTACACCTATCTCAGCTTCGCGTTGCTGCACACAAGTAACGAGAATGTATGTGATCAGATTCCTCTGCAAGACCCGTTTCCCCTTGCGGTTTTTCGCCCCATCCCGCTCCCCCACCTCCACTCAACCTTCAGGGTCACAATTGTGCCATTTGTTTCTTACCTGAACTTTTCTGCCAACACCCGGGGTGGGGGTGCGGGGGGGGGAGAACGCCCCCAAAATTTAAATTACAAAAAGATCCCAACAAGCAGCGGCTCCTCTGGACATTAAAGGAAAAATCAAGGAAATGCTAAAGAAAAAAAAACACCACACACAACCCCAAATGTTCCCCAGGACGATGATAGACCGGGTGGCAAACGCTGTCCTTGAGAAATGCCTGGAGGCAAACGGGGTCCCACTTTGCAACCAGCAACACGGCTGGTGATGTGTCCTTTAGCTCTCCTAGCATAGTACTATATCCCCATCACATGACTGCCAGGGAGGTTATCACAGTAAAGGCAGGGGAAGGCTTGAAGGAGGCTCGACCCAAACTGGCCGCCTGATTGGATAAGGAAACGGCAAGGGGCTGGCCTGAGGTTTTGTCGTCAATGGAAGCATCTGGCATCCAAGTCTCTCTCTCTCTCTCTCTCTCTCTCTCTCACTCTGTGGGGGGGGGGGGGGGGGGGGGGCGCTTCCCCCCCCCTTTCCATTTCTGTATCAAAGCCAACAAAGCCCAGGAGGAAAGAATGTTTGGCTTCTTTTCTCTGCTTACTCCATCTCTCAGTTATGGCAAAGAAGATCATGTAAGCCTGTGGTAGAAATCCCTTCTGAGGCATACGTGAATTTGGAGGTTCTAGCTTAGAAGGAAGCAAAGTGTCCCTCTCAAGTTGGCTTTGCTTTCTATTCAGAAACAAAAGCAGATTGCAGCTACAAGTTCCTCCTTACTCAAAGGCAAAACACATGTTTACTTTTGGTCACCTGGGCAGATTATTCTTTCTTTGAGAAGAATACGCTTTCTCACCTTGTTGTTCAGTCGCTAAGTCGTGTCTGACTCTTTGTGACCCCCTGGACCACAGCACGCCAGGGCTCCCTGTCCTCCACTAGCTTCCTGAGTTCTCCCAATTTCATGTACAACTATTATATCCTGCCTTTCCTCCAAGGAATTCAGGGTAGCCTATATGGTTCTCTCCACTGCTATCTTCACAACAACCCTGTGAGGTAGGCTAGGCTGAGTGACTGGCCCATAGTCAGCCAATAAGTTTTGTAGTGCTACAAGTTGACGCCTGGTCTCTCCCCCCACTCCCGATTTCTGACAGATGATGGAAGTGATTGTGAGTTTTTAAAGAAGAAAATATGGGATGGAAGTCTTTAGATAAATTAAAAAGAAGTCCATAAATAATATTGGCCGCTATCATTTTCTGTGGATTAATAATGCCCGTTGCTTCATTCCCTGTTGCTCTCCCGTTCCTGGGTTGAATATAATTCTGGAAACACAGGCTGGTTTGAAAGATTAAAGTGAGAATTAAAACAATTAAAGTGGATAAATGTGGTTGCGCACTGGGAGTTGTTCCTGCAGAGGGATTGCCCTGCCTCAGCCATTTTAGGGTAGTCCGATCCCCCGCCTGCAGTCTGTGAAATTGCTTTTCTGTGGCTGCTGTTTGGAAATGATGCAAGATGTGCGTAAGATTAACTCATGCTGGGTGATTTCAAGCAAAACGGGATATGGCCTGAATGAAAAACATTCCAGCGTTATCAGATGAAGAGCGCATGCCAAAATGTCGAACTGAGCAATGACTTAAGTATGTGCAAAGGGTTGGCGCAGAAGTGGGGAGAACTGAGAAATGGCACTGAGCTCACAAAGCAAGGCTTTCGAAGTGCTCAGATTACGGGGGGGGGGGGCAGCTGCTTACTTTGTTGTGCTCAGTTTAGCTACTATGGAGGGCATGCTCCGGCTAAAATAGCTGATGCTGGTAGATGCAATTGAGAGCCCTCCTTTTTCCTCTATAATTAGGGCTGGGGGTTGGTTGGTTGGTTGGTTGAAAACCACACTTTGGTGGTTAACTGCCTTTTGGCAGTTAAAATATCTCATAGATATTTTAAGATGTTTTAAGATATTTTCCAGAAATTAAAATAGACTACTTTTCTCATTAGAAATAATACTGTGGCTGCATCCGCTGACACTATATTGCCTATAGCATCTACCTAGTACACTTTTAAAGCATTTAAAATGAATAAAAATGAGAACTTGGGATTGAGAATGTAAAATAAAAACACATACCGCAATTTGCTATTTTAATCAAGAAATTTTGGAAGAAATATCACCAAAATCAACTCCACCCCTATCATTCAACCATTGCAATTCAACCATTCAATTGCATTCAGTGATGTCATGCAGGGGGAACGCGGGGGAACTCAGTTCCACTAATTAAAATTAGGGCTGACTCCGCCCACTTCACTCTCCCTCCCCCCCCTCCCAATTCCTCTGCAAAGAGCTTTTCTTCTTGGTTGGCCGGCACTCAGAGGGTTAAAGGGAGTGACTCCAGATTCCTAGGGGGGCTAAGGGGGAAGGGCTGCAGTAGGGAAGTCCCGTCCTGCACAGCCCCCTTCCTCGCTCCCTCCAGCCACACACGTGGAGTCAGCAGCTGCTCTGGTGAGTCTGCAGCCCACTGGGGAGAAGGGGCGTCCAGGGGGTGCGGGGGCAAATCAAGGGGGGCCCTGGAGGGGACGGAGGGGAGCCAGGACTTTTTGAAGCTGCCCTCCTGATGTGCCCGGCATAAGCGGGCTTTGGTGTGGGGAAGCGCCCAAGGGCGTCGTCCGGAGTGGTGCCTCCCCTCAGCCCCTTCCACAGGTTCCTGCCTCTTTCTGCTCAGCCAGCCTCGGCTTCGAGGCTGCTGCCCCCGTGCCAATTTTCAACTTCCCTGGCAATTTTGAATAACTCCACCTCGCCTAGCCGCGAAGACCAAGGAAAGGCTTTTGCCGCTGTCTCTCCAGTCCAGAGTGTTTCACTGGCGCTCTGGGTGTGAGGCTTCTTTGGGAGACTGTCCCCATCACTATTGGAGCTTCAATTGGGGAGGGGGGAATTCTTTGCTTTCTGTTCTGTAGGCGCCAGGCGCTGTACAGAACCGGCTGGCTCCGCCCACTTGTCGCTGACATCATCGCTGGCTAGGAACCAGCCACGGGTAGACCTGGGCTCCGCCAGCCTCTGGCTTATGACATCACTTCCGGTGGGTGGGTCCTGACACGTGCCAATCAAAAGTGAGTTCCTGTTCTTAAATCATTTAGATGCCACCACTGATTGCATTCAATCATTGCAGTCGAGGGTGCAATCCTAAATTTGGCCAGCACAGGGGACACCACAAAATATGTTTAGACCACTCTGTGAGTCAGAGAGGCCAGCACACAGACAGGAGCCATCCTCCCTGACACTGAGAGTAGTCCAAACAAGCTTTACAGTGGCCCTTGTGTTGGCCAAACTTTGCTGGCTTAGTTTATGCCAGCCTAATTCCAGTTTAGGATTGAGCTCTGAGACTTGCATCCTAAATCTCCTGATAATCAGTCAGGGCTGTTTTAAAGATTTGGGCCCTGATCCAATTTAAGTTAAACATGGCTAACTTCAAGACAATGATAGTTGGGTTACTGTCACATGTTTCAGCATGTTTACTCAGAAATAACCCCTTCTGTGCTCAACAGAGCTTACTCCCAAGTAAGGGTTTTCAAACGGGGGGGGGGGGCAACCAGTGGG
Source organism: Lerista edwardsae (assembly GCA_029204185.1). Classification (NCBI taxonomy): domain Eukaryota; kingdom Metazoa; phylum Chordata; class Lepidosauria; order Squamata; family Scincidae; genus Lerista; species Lerista edwardsae. Next base: position 19,113 of record JAJKFI010033283.1, read on the forward strand.
CTAAAAGCTGCATTCCTCAGCCAACTTACTAATGATTAAATCCCACTGAATTCCGAGAAACATCTGTGTATGTGTGAATATGCTAAGAAATGAGCTGCTAAATCATGTTGTTCCATTCATTTCAACACAATCGCTTCAAGTGTTAGGCACAATTGATATGTTTGTCCTTTGATGGACATCAGGATCCACGCTTAGGGCTCTGAGAGCTGTTAGTGAGCCTGGGGCAAGAGGCCGATTGCCCTCCCCCCCTTTACTAAATGCATTGGGGTAATAGAAGTGCAGTGAAAGCTTCGGCTGCCTTCTGTGAGGGGGAGTTGTGCCAAAGTTCAGCCGCTTCTCTGGTGGGAGCAGGGAAGCCGTTTATCAGCCAGCAAGAAGACAAATGGGTGGCCAGAAAGAAGGACTAAATCCAGAAAGATCCATCTGCATGTGTGTAGTTCTTGAAAGATAGAACATTTCTGTATAAATTGTAAAAACCTTCAGGTTTCTGAATAAAGTCTGCCCATGTAAACCGCCTTGAGTTATTAGAGAAATCTGGTGACCTAAGAAAGGCAGTATATAAATCCAAGTATTATTATTTATTATTATTATTAAAGTGGAAATAGAGTCCTGGATAGGCTGAAATTGAGGTACCTGAATTTATTTTATAAAACATTTGTTTTGTACTATATGGTTTGTTATGTAATGGCTTGGACCTCCTGGAAGCCCAGGGACTAGGGATTTGCCCCCCTCCACCTCCCCTCTTCAGGCCGGCCCATACTCGTAACAAGAAACAAAGAATCAGTCCTTTTAAATAACATACTGTTCTGCAGCTAAGTATTAGTCAGATGCATACTCTGATCAAAATAGAGGGTTCATCACGACAATATACTGTCATTATATCACTAGAAAATCCACAATTAATTTCAATACAAGAACAGCCAAGCTTAAGATGGCTCATTTCAGCTTGTGTTTCCTAAGAGATTTCCTTAAGGCTTAATAAGGTCATGCTTCCAGCGCCTTGGCTATAAAACTTCCCATGTTCTTGTTTGCGTGTCAAAATGCCAACAACACGCTCGGTGCTAAAATGGCAGGAATGCTGTTCAATCAGTTCATTGCGCTTCGGCTGCGGATTGATGCCCAGCCATTGATGCAATCTGTATTGCGAAGAGATCTGATCAAAGTGTCAGCATCTGCAGTGAGCAGCGACAGCTCAGCACCATCCCAGGCCACAGAGTCCCTGATCAAAAAACACAGTCTGTCCTGTGATGCTTTTTCATTCCCTGTTTCTGCCTACGCTGGACTTGCTGCTGCAAACTAAGGTACAACACAGGGAGCAGTTTGCGCACATTACAAACCCAGGGAAGGATTTAGTCATTGTGAATCACTGATGTCACTAAGAAGAAAGAACCTTTAAGTCACAAGTTTCCCCCCCCTTGCATTCAGATCACTCCCAAATGGAGCTAATCCGGGTGCAGTGAGGTGTGGCCAGGCAACACAGAGGGTGGGGGCAAGGTGATGTCACCCCACCCCCAGCACGCTGCAAGCCAAGTACGGCTCTGCTCACAATGACCCCAATGAAAGTTACTAAGAGCATGATCCTACGCATGTCTACTCAGATATGTCCCATTGTGTTCAATGGGCCTTACTCCCAGGAACATGTGTATAGGATTGCAGCCTAAAGGCTGCTAATTTCCTATTTGCGTTCCAATATTCTTCATCACAATTTGTAGGGCGCAGTGCCTTGTGTTGATTGTAGCTCAGCATTACTTAGAAGAAGAAGAAAAAGCAAATGAGGAGGACTTTACTGACGTAGAAGAAAAGAAATGCAGTAGCACCACTCAAAGTAAGAAAACGCTCATCCTGATAAATGTTTTTATTTAGTTACAATCTTGCGCATGCTGTCAATGAAAAACTTGTTTTTAAAATGTTGTAACATCTGGTTTGCGATGATTTTGAAATAAAGCCCAGGTGAAATGAACTTGCCTGGCCTTTTTCTGACTCCCTCCCACCCCTTCCCACCCCCCACCACTGTACTCCAAACTTGTATTTGTATTCCACAGTGTTACTTTCAAACAGTGCCCGAAAACAAGCAGACATGATCCAATGCCATGTGTTCGAGGCACACACTAAGCTAGAATGAGGGATGGAGCTTACTGCTGAGGCCTGGGAATTTTGTGAACTGAACTAGGTAACTTACAATTGGGGCCTAGTATTTCTGGTCTTATAAGAAGACCCTGCTGGATCTGGCCAAAGGCCCATCTAGTCCAGCTTCCTGTATCTCACAGTGGCCCACCAGATGCCTCGGGGAGCACACAAGACAACAAGATGACTGTATCCCATTGCCACTCCCATTGTGTGAAGTGTAAGTTTCAGTTTTCCATGTTGGAATGGTACTAATGCTTTTGGAAAGGACCTGGGCTGCCTTTTCACTACAGCTTGAATCCTCTACAGCTTTAATTTAATTCTGTTCTCCCAATGTATTCTGGGGGGACTGTGTTTGTTAAGGAATCCAAGAGTTAGCGCAACCCTTAACAAACTACAGTCTCCAGAACGCAGAAGGTGTACAAGCCGCCTTATACAATGCATAGGATTGTAGCCTGAATGGGGAGCCGCAGCCAATGGCCAAGAAGATCAAAGCTGCTGCTGGTCAAAAAAGCACAGGTGTCTGGGATGGGGGACAGAAAAGTTTGGTTCCATAGCCACAACCATTCCACAAGCTTCCTAGCCTTACGGCTACCTCAGTCCTTTTGCATGCTACCCTCCCAGGTGACCCTTCACTCATTTTCCCTCCAGGACTCTGCACTAATGCAAGAAGAGAATAACTTTTGCAGGGATTCCTGCACAACCTTCCTTGCTGCCTCCCCTTTCCCGCCTTGATTGTATCATTCCATCTCTCTCATTGGTGAAGAGCCAAGGGCAAAGAGACAGGAATTTCCAATTGTTATGGCA
>JAJKFI010033284.1:0-10536 GCA_029204185.1 Lerista edwardsae
GAGAGAGAGAGAGAGAGAGAGAGAGAGAGAGAGAGAGAGAGAGAGAGACCCAGCCAGGGAAATGCAGCCAGCTCTGCCAGCCATCCCGTCCCGCCTTACCTCTTGAAATCCTGCATGAGGTGCTTCCGGGCTGTCGTGGACATGGCGGGCTCGTGGTTATAAATAAATAACTCATATACTGGACGGCCCAGGGGAAGGGGAGGGAGGCGAGGCGTCAGGGCAAAAGCAGCGGCTGGGTGGCGAGTGAGGCGCTGAGGAGGCGGCAGCGATGGCTCCCCGAGCAACGGCGGCCTCTACCACTCCGAGTGGTCCACTCATGCCTCAGAGAAGGGGGGAGACAGGAGGAGGAGGCCGCGAGGGGTGGGGAGAGGAGGCGGCGCCAACCACATAATTGAGGGTGACAAGGTGCCTTAAAGTGGCCTTAAAGTGCCAGCCCCATGGCAGCCAGGAAAAGCCGGCAACTTTAAGGCCACTTTAAGGTGCCCCCGCAGTTTGCAGAGCCGGGGAGCACGGTGGCGGCTTCCTTCCCCGGGGCTGCCGCTTGGGCACTCTAAGTACTCAAGCGGCAGGCTGGGAGGGGAGATGCCGGTGTGCCTCTCGGCTCGGGGCACGGGGGGGGTCGCAAATTTGTGGGCGGGGCACCATGCCTACGGCGCCCCCCCACCTTATGGAGCCCCAGGGCTTGTGCTCCCTGCTGCCATACCCTAGTTACGCCTCTGCCCTGGTGCTTAAAACAGCTCCATGGCCAAATCAGAGCTTACTTCCTCTTTTCGCGTGAAGCAGGAAGTAATCTCTCTGGCCACTGAGCAACTTTAAGCACCAGGGAGGTCCATGGAGATGGCAGCAGGCCTCCCCAATCCTTCTGGACACCCCCCAGATAGGGCACTTGCCCCTAAATGCCCATGGTGCCATGATTGCTGTGGCACTGCCAGGCAGTGATTCCTGGGACCATTCCACTTAAGGGGAAATGGCCCTATTCTGCTCCCTATGATGGGTTGCGACCCGCCATTTGAAGAGCACCGATTTAGAAGACGGATGGAAAATTGTGAAGGAAGGAAAAGACAGGATGACTGTGACACATAAATACAACAACAACAACAACAACAACAACAACAACAACAAACAATACAGCAGCATCATTATATTGAACTAGACCTATAACTTGTCTAGCCCTGTATGGCAGACACCAACTGGTCACAGTTTTGCAGGCTCGGTAGCTAAGGTTATTTTTAGCATTCCTACATAATTTGCTGTATAGTAATGGGTGATTAAAGTAGACCTCATTTGCATTATGGATTCTACCACTGAATCATAATACATAAGTTGGGACAAAAGACCAGAGAAAGAGTGATTGGAAGAGGGGAAGAGTTAGGATGCTCCTCTGTACAACTGGCAGCCCAATCCTATCCTCCCCTGCCCCCCCCCCAAAAAAAACCCCACTTGCACTGTATCCAGAGGGGGGCAGATAGGGATGCTCAGGGGAAAAAGGGAGAAGTATTTCCCCTTTCCCTTCTATAAGCCCCTCAACCACCCTTACCCCTCTATAACCCCCCAACCACCAATGGGTCTCCTTAGATTTGTGCCAACTCATTAGCTGGTGCAAGTCCAAGTAGAAGAAATGGGCAGTGAGCCTCAAAAAAAGGAGGGGCTATGATCTAGTGTGCACCATTGCTGCCAGCTCCCCACCCTGTTCCTCACCCTACTTGCCCCCACCACTTATTTACCAGAGGCAACAGCTGCTCAGGATCTTGCTGCCAAACGTGATGCCTCCACTGCTTCACCGGCAGCAGGACAGAAGCATGAGGCTCCACGCACTTCCGTAGGCTGTTTACAAGGGCTGTAAAGCAAACCCTGCCACCAGAATGCTAGTTCCAGTGGCAAGGAGTGGGGACCGTACTGGGCTGTCAAAGGTTCCCTTCTAGCATTTCCTGGTTCCTGAATGTAAGCAGTAAGCCAGAAGGGGATGGGGTTGATACGAATGAATGAAATTGAATGAAAAAGAGTAAGCATCAGTGGCAAGGGCGGGGACCATCCTGGGTCTCTTTCCCTCACCCCCATTGCGTTCAGGGTCAGGCAAATTTTGCAAGCCTCTCAGAACTGTTCCTCTCCCTTTTTTCTCAATACATTGTAACTCATCCCTCTCAAAAGGCTGCAACTTGCAACACGAAAACATCAGCGTACACAGTCAGGTTCAGATGGCAGAAGGCACAGAAAACTACAAATCCCCCATGCCCCAGCAGGAAAAGCCACCACTGAGTAGGCTCAGCTGCGTCCAGTCAATTCCAGAGCGCATTCCCAGCTGGAAAGTGTTTTGCAGATTATGACTGGGGAAGGTAGGGTTAAGTAACTCAGTTGTTCTGCTATTCAAACCATACATTTCTTACAGGCTACTTCTCAGTACATAAGAACATAAGAAAAACCCTGCTAGATCAGGCCAAAGGCTCATCTAGTCCAGCTTCCTGTATCTCACAGTGGCCCATCAGATGCCTCAGGGAGCACAAGAGACAACAAGATGCCTGCATCCTGTTGCCACTCCCCTGCACCTGGCATTCCAAGGTAGCCTATTTCTAAAATAAGGAGGTTGCCCCACTGTAATTCACAGGCTCATATGCCCTATAACCTGCCCAGGGCCCATATGAGTTGTGAACGTTCAGCAGAGTGTGTCCTTAAGCACTTCCAATTCAAGGCAGCAAGGCACAGCAAAACGTTTTTACACATATTGGTAGTTTGGCCCTAACTACCACAGAATGAAATAATGAAATGAAATGAAGTAGATTGAAATAATTGAATTAAATGAAAATAGAATGAATGAAATGAAATGAAATGAAAACAGAATGAGAATAAAAATAAATTGAGTTAAATATAATGAAGAAACAGAATGAAATAAAAATGGCATAAAAATAAAATGAAATAAAAATAGATTGCTGTCTGGCAGTCTTCTCATGTTCTGATAGCAGGCAGATCAAGTGAAAAGACAAAGAGATCAACAGGCTTATAACACTCACAGAATCCCAGGAAAGCAACTGTTTGTGAAAAATGCAAATGATCTGTTTACTTACAGTCATAACAATTTAACAAACCAAAGGGCACACAGAATCCTCTATGGTAGAGTTTGCAAGAGTGATCAATTAATGAAAGAGGAGCTCAGGCCTCCATTGTCAGCCATTCATACAGTACTTCTCTAGGGAAGCTTTACTTGCAGTTTGAAAGCCATCATCTTCAATTAAATTTCTTATGAAACAATGAAATGGAGTTACGTCTCAGTGGCGTCACTAGGGGGCGCAAGGGGTGCCAACTACACCAGGTGACATCCTCAGGGAGAGTGACACCATTAGTGGCCAAAATTTTGGAAACCTTGTATTTATGAATAATATCATCATGTTATATATCATTTGAAAGGTAATAAAACAAAACACGTTGAATTATCTGTATTCTATGAAAAGTTATGGCCAGTTGACCAGAAAAAGGAAACACAGCAACAAACAGAGGATTTTCATAACTCAGAACTGACCAATGAGAGTGATTGTTCCAAGAGCCAATGAGGTGTTATTATGGCACAGCAGGAAACCAATAAGTTGTCAGTATGAGTCAGTTCTCATGCCCACGTATCAAAGCTAATACTAGAACCCTTATTCAGTTGTGTGACTCTCATGAAGTTGGCCACTGGTTTTTTGTTGGTTCCTGAATGGTTGACCTGTACAGTACTGTTATATATTTAAATAATTAAAGTCAGTTAATGGGGGTTATGCCAACCTGATTGATGTTACTGCGTTTAGGCTGCCTGCATGATATTGTAAGCTATTCTGTGTGGTCTGGCACGGGAAGCGGTCCATCAGGGGAGTGGCACAATGAGCTCTTGCACGGGGTGGTGCAAGCCCTAGTGACACCAGTGTTCTGTCTTTAGAAGCCACCTGTGTACTTAGAACGCTGAACTGGAAGGACAATCTTCTCAATTATTTCTTGAGTTGTCCTCAACACTTATTGTTGGCATTGGAGATATGACACGAGAACCTACTCCCAAGTCTTGAATAATCCCAGCGACATTCTACCATTGAGGCATTACTAGCCTTCAGTTAGCTCTCCTTTGACCAAATAGGGCCGTTCCTGGACATTGGCACCCCAATCCTGAGCTGCCCGGCTCCTGGAGGAGCAGTGGTACCAAAATGACTACCAGTGCATCCTGCAGGAGCCGTGGAAGCCATCCTTTCGCTGGAGGCTTGCCCCCTGCAATAGTGCTACTCTGCCAACTATTTTGCCGGTGGAGATTGGAAGAGCCCCATTTCAGAGGTCCAAGCTACCACCAGTCCTACCCCCTCCTGGGGCTCCACCTCCCCTCCCCCAGTTCTGCCCTCCCTCACCCTCAAAAGCCACACCAGTGGCCCGTGATTTCATATAAAGTGGTCTGTGGAATGGCAGTCGCTCCACGGTGCTGAGGAATTTGGGCCTTCAGCAGTGCCACGAACATACTTTATGCCATATTTGCGACACCAGAACTGGTGGGAACAGCTTACCCCTGGCTTCAGGATTGGGCCTTCAGTCACCAAAGATTTTGAGGTGAAAAAGTCTGAGATGTCTTCCCCTGAACTGGAAATGTTTCTGCACCAACTTGGAAAACCAAAGAAAGACGAGGTCCATATAACCCAGGCACGTGATCCTTACAGTCTGCAGCCTCTAAGTCTGCAGTTTTCTTCAGACCGAGGAAACTTCTGCCGGTGCAGCCGAAAGCATATACTCCAGCCATACAAATAGCAACACCATGTGCAGAAACTAGCACACTCTGACGTTTGATACTCAGTCGCAGCCACAGCCATTTTGAAAATGAAATTTGTGCAGCTATGTGGTAAACTCATCACTTATCACATCATAACATTTCTGAAATGTGCCATTGGCAACATCCACATTCTCAGCGAAGGAGTCAGATGGTAGCTCTTATTATGAGAGGGGAGTGGTTGGAAAGTGTGATAAAAATAAGTCCTCCTCAGGAGCAAACCGATGCATGTACTGTAACGTTAGCAGTGAGCTGCTGTGCATTTGGGGTAGCAGACGTACCAGACTTCCTCAGGGGCGTAGCTAATGAAAGTGTAACCCAGTGCAGATGGCAAAATGTAGCCCCAAAAGCAATGTGACAACAGGAAGTGATGTCACAACAGAAAGTGATGTCACAGTTGCATTTTCGTTTTCTCTGGTTTTTTGGCCATAACCTTTTGATCGAATGAAGGTATTACACTCCCTGCAGTTTCATTGCATTCTGCATGAAATTCCACATTGAATGATATATAACATGGCAGCATTATTTCTCATAAACATGATTTTAACAAACTGCAAATTTTACATAACAGTTGTATTTTCGTTTTCAGGTTTTCTGGCCATAACGTTTCACAGAGTACAGATATTGCACTCAGGCTTGTTTCATTGCATTCTGCTCTAAATTACCTTTCCAATGATATATAACATGATGGAATTATTCATACAGACCAAGATTTTCACAAGTTTGGCCACTTGTGTCAAGCTCAGCTTGTTGCCCCCTGAAAGCCTGTTGCCCGATGCAATTGCACCCCCTGCACTTCTTTAGCTACACTTCCGTACTTCCTCCTCCCTTCTGCACTTCTTTAGCTACACATCTCTACTTCCTCCTCCCTTCTGCACTTCTTTAGCTACACCTCTGTACTTCCTTCTCCCTTCAAGCCTTACCTTCAAGAAAACCCATTCTTTCTCTTTGCAGCCAAAGAGGCTGTGCACAGTGTTGATTGGGTAGCTCTTGTGATCACCATCACACCAACCCCTTTGAAGGCAGATATGGATGGACCCTGAACAAGCTGCTGTCAGCAGAAATCTTACCCTGCACTGTGGTTCCTTGGCTCTCTTTTGAATTAAATGGGATGGAAATTCTTCCAGTCTGCTTTTCTTACGTGGTTAGGAGCCCTCTGCTGGTCAAGACCAAAAATGCTTTCACATTAATCACTTTTTGGGGGGCGGGGGATCTGCCATCCCTTGTTCATTCACATCATCATGGAGCATCCACACCACCTTCCAAATGGTTGACAAAACAGTATTTTCCATATTCAGGGTTCCTATTTCTTAAATTTAAGTGTTTCCTCTTTACAGATTTAGCCTGTTGCCCTCTTGATCCCAACTGGGTAATACTGAATAGCTGCTCACTCCTTAATTAGTCTTTCTGTAGAAAAAAAGCTGAAAAATACTAACCAGACACACACTTTGTAGGAAACTTCCATGGGATAATTCACATTTCCATTGTCCATTCCCCATCCACCCATCCCCGGCCATCTCAAGTAAGAGGCTGGGCACCCACTGATCTAGGTGCAGGCATGCAAACATTCATTTCAAATGGAAGAAAGAACTCCAAGGGACATTGCAATAGGACTAGGTTTGGAGAAGGCATATTTTTTATGTATCCAGCTGCTGTTTGCGAGACATCATTAAAGTAAGTCTTCATTAGTATTAAGGATGGTCTCTTTGCTGCTCCTAAATGTTGAAAATAACATTCCTTCTATTGAGATGCATTATAAACTATGTAAAGAGGGGTCCTGCAACCAGTGGTGTCATTCAAATGATTTAGGAACAGGAACTCACTTTTGAGTTCAAATTCAAATGTTGGGGGGGAAAAAAACCCCGGAAGCAGTCACGGAGCCCGTTAGGATCCGGAACGCCCGTTCTGGTCCGTTCCCCCTGAATGACATCACTGCCTTCTCCCCAGTGGGATGCAGACTCACCAGAGCGGCTGCTGACTCCACGTGTGTGGCTGGAGGGAGCGAGGAAGGGGGCTGTGCAGGACGGGACTTCCCCACTGCAGCCCTTCCCCCTTTGCCCCCCTAGGAATCTGGAGTCGCTCTGAGTGCCGGCCAACCAAGAAGAAAAGCTCTTTGCAGAGGAATCGGGAGGGGGAGGAGGGAGAGTGAAGTGGGCGGAGTCAGCCCTAATTTTAACTAGTGGAACTGAGTTCCCCCGCGTTCCCCCTGCATGACATCACTGCCTGCAACCAAATATTGCAATGTACAATTGTAAGTATCACTGGGCGCAGTGGACGTTACCTGCTCTGGCTGACACTGTTGGGCCACAAGGGTTGTATTGTGTTGGAGTCCTCAATAGGGAAGAGCCTCTCTCTGCTACACATTATTGTCATAGTTCTATGTGCATGTTCCACAGCAACCATAAAGTGCTTTCCAGTAATAGTGTTGACAATTGAACTGTGAGAGTACTTTCCTACCCACTCCAGCAGGAATTGCAATGCCATTTGCGAAGAATTTCCTTTCTAGAAATCACCAGTTTCTGATTACTCCTTATACAGAAAGCCTTTTTTTGGCCCTTTTAGATTTTCTTTGTTAAGGTTCCAAACTTTTGAAAGCCCGCTAGAGTTTCACTAAGCATCCAGAAACTTCCTTCTTTGAGGGTGGTTCCATTTTGCCTGCAATCTTCTTGGCACAGTAATGGAGGCTTTGAGAGAGAGAAAAAAAAGATATACAGATTTGTAGCAGCAATGCTGCTAGATAACAAGCCTCTGGATCTCATTCAGATACGAGGATATCATTTCTGGCTTTTATGGCTTTCATGTGAAACAGTGGCTAGCAGCTGCACACCTGTATGGTGCGGAGAATTAGCTCCCATGTCTCAACTTCTGTCTCACAATGATCTCCAGTAAGGGAGCAAGCCTGCCCCCACCCCAGTCCAAGCAGTGCTGGACATGGGTAGACTCCACAAACCATCTCATGAGCCACTGCAACCACAGCTTTTGTATCATTTCTCCTTCAGAGATTAGTTCACCTGTGCATGCTCATCACTTGATGACAGTCGGGCATCGGCGGGAGAGGGGCCGAACAGGGACATCTTGAGAGTCTTGGCAGGGTCAGGGCCAGCGAGAGGAGGGGAGGCTTGCCAGGAAGATGGCCATAATCAAGGCTACCGGTGGGCGAGGGGAAGATAAAGGGGGAGGAGGGACGGAGAAGGGAATGGCGTGCTTGGGGGAAGGCAGCGTGGTGTTCCCCCGGAGGCGACTCCCTGACAGAGGAAGGACCCCGGAGTCCCCAGGGAGCAAGGGAGACGTTGGACCCAGACCCGGGAGAGGCTTCCACAGGGCGCAAAGCCACGGGACGGACAGACGGCCTGTGACTGCCGATGCTCCACACCCTGGTGAATGACAACCAGCAGATATAGCCCATGGAGATCTCCGTGGATAACCCCCCCCCGAATCGTGAGTGAGCCGGTGGCTCTGAGACTGCTCGTGGGGCTGGACTGTACATTCCTCTTTTGGGCTGACCAGCCTGGACTTAAGTTGGACACTGGGCCAACCGGCCAGAACCTCGAGTTAAAGGGAAATGGGGACAAGACGAGGGCACTCCCCTGCATGGGAGCCGAGGGAAGGAGTGGGGGATCGGGGCAAGGAAGCTGGTTGCGTCGGGCTGCCTTCAATAAACCAGGTTGTCAGATTTCGTTGCCTCGGTCCCTGATTCTCGCTGCAGCCCGATCCCGCCATGTACACTGGTGACCCCTTCGCGGCCCCCCCTCCCTGACAATGTGGCCGGGGCCGCAGGGGGTCAAGACGTCACAAAGACTATAGAATTAAACAACAACTAGCATAAAAATTCTATTCTATTCTATTCATATGAATGAGATCTCACAGCCAGCCACAGGACAATCCAGAATTGCTCAGTACCACTTTGGATCTGTGGCCTCTACCGAAAAATTTATTTTGTAGCAACCACTTATAATGCTCTTTGTTTGGTTTCATTATTAGTTGTATAAATGCAGAACACCCAGTCTGACTTAAAAGGACAGCACAAATGAAGCTGCTGCTTTGTTCATGCAGTCATGCCCTGTATAAGGATACTGATTCGGTATCCATGGTTTCAGTTATCCACGGATATCATGGATACTGGGACACCTGTTGAAAAGATGGGGGAACATTAAACAAATTATTTTTTTACCTTGTTGCAGCAAAGCCACTGATGTTCCACTATCTTTAAAAAGGCGTTCCCGGTATCCATGGTTTCAGGTTGGGGGGGGGGGGGTGTCGAACCCCAGCAGATTCTAATCCAACTGCATGTCTGCAATTGTTCAATGGCCAAGGCAAAGTGATCCACTTTCTGCTTGCTTTTAGGAGGCCGAAAGTGGATCAATGCAGGCTGCATCCACAGCAGGTTGAAGAGGTGGTGGTGGCAGCAGATGGGGTAAAGGGCCATCCCGAATTTGCCACCCTCTCACTCCCCCGCAATCTGTCACTGATACAACCCACCTCACCTGAGAGGTGAGTCGCCCCATGCAACACCACAGATGGAGCATTCCTACCATTCCAAGTTCAAGGCTTTTCACTGGTGCACGTAGATGCATTCAGTTACAGAATGACCACGAGGTGAGAAACCAAGGCGTGTTAATGTACGTGCAAGTCAGCTTTGCGTTCAGCCATTGTGCATGACCTAACTCATCAGGAAGGTTGGTCTCCCCTGCATGGCTTGTCCCCTTCTCATGATTGTGAGCCATTAACAGTTGATAGCAGAATGTAGACAACCTACATAATGAAGACAGGGTCAGCTGCTGAAGCATCCACACCACCTTCCATGCAGGAAGAGATTGCTGCATGGGCATATGCTCCAGTTGGCTGGTTTTCCCAGGGGCTACCCTTGTTTTCTAGTGCCTGCCCCATGTGAAACATTGTCTCTAGTTTGTCTAAAGTGAAGCTGAAGTGCCCCCCCCTTCCCTCGGCTCCCCCTATTTGCGGGTCCTGAAAGTGGGGAGCCAGTGCAATGATCTTCAGGTGGGACACAACTCTGTGACACTCCTATCAGATCCTTTTCGCTGGTAGCAAATTATTTTCTCCCAAGAATTTAATTTTTTATTATATTTAAAGTGACACATACGACTCTCTAACCCACATGTATGCAACAAATTTTTACCAAAAGGAAAAGTGGAGAAAGTGAGATTCTCCTCTCTTGCTCAGAAGGCACTGCTACCAAAAGAACTGGTTCACAGTTCAAAAGGACTGGTATCACACTGTCCTTTGAAACATGGGATCTTAGACTGGATAACAAATGTGTTACTGCAGAAAGTGTTACTGGGAGAGTTAAAACAGACAAAAGGAAATACTTTTTTACCCAGCGGGTAATTACGCTATGGAACTCCTTGCCACAGGAGGTGGTGATGGCATCTGGCTCAAATGCTTATAAAAGGGGCCTGGACAGATTTCTGGAGGAAAAGTCCATCATGGGCTATAGGCCATGATAGGTGGTGCAACCGCCTTACATTAATAGTAGGCTACTTCAGAGTGTCAGGTGCAAGGGAGTGGCAACAGTATACAAGCATCTTGTTGTCTTGTGTGCTCCCTGAGGCACCTGGTGGGCCACTGTGAGATACAGGAAGCTGGACTTGAAGGGCCTTTGGCCTGATCCAGCAGGGCTCTTCTTATGTTCTTAAATCTTTGTTTCCTCAAGAAGAGACTGTGGCTGCAATCAATCAATCACTAGTATTTATATACCATTTTTCAACACAAAGTTCACAAAGCGGTTTACAGGCAAATAGTAATAATAA
>JAJKFI010033287.1:0-10532 GCA_029204185.1 Lerista edwardsae
GAGAGAGAGAGAGAGAGAGAGAGAGAGAGAGAGAGAGAGAGAGAGAGACCCAGCCAGGGAAATGCAGCCAGCTCTGCCAGCCATCCCGTCCCGCCTTACCTCTTGAAATCCTGCATGAGGTGCTTCCGGGCTGTCGTGGACATGGCGGGCTCGTGGTTATAAATAAATAACTCATATACTGGACGGCCCAGGGGAAGGGGAGGGAGGCGAGGCGTCAGGGCAAAAGCAGCGGCTGGGTGGCGAGTGAGGCGCTGAGGAGGCGGCAGCGATGGCTCCCCGAGCAACGGCGGCCTCTACCACTCCGAGTGGTCCACTCATGCCTCAGAGAAGGGGGGAGACAGGAGGAGGAGGCCGCGAGGGGTGGGGAGAGGAGGCGGCGCCAACCACATAATTGAGGGTGACAAGGTGCCTTAAAGTGGCCTTAAAGTGCCAGCCCCATGGCAGCCAGGAAAAGCCGGCAACTTTAAGGCCACTTTAAGGTGCCCCCGCAGTTTGCAGAGCCGGGGAGCACGGTGGCGGCTTCCTTCCCCGGGGCTGCCGCTTGGGCACTCTAAGTACTCAAGCGGCAGGCTGGGAGGGGAGATGCCGGTGTGCCTCTCGGCTCGGGGCACGGGGGGGTCGCAAATTTGTGGGCGGGGCACCATGCCTACGGCGCCCCCCACCTTATGGAGCCCCAGGGCTTGTGCTCCCTGCTGCCATACCCTAGTTACGCCTCTGCCCTGGTGCTTAAAACAGCTCCATGGCCAAATCAGAGCTTACTTCCTCTTTTCGCGTGAAGCAGGAAGTAATCTCTCTGGCCACTGAGCAACTTTAAGCACCAGGGAGGTCCATGGAGATGGCAGCAGGCCTCCCCAATCCTTCTGGACACCCCCCAGATAGGGCACTTGCCCCTAAATGCCCATGGTGCCATGATTGCTGTGGCACTGCCAGGCAGTGATTCCTGGGACCATTCCACTTAAGGGGAAATGGCCCTATTCTGCTCCCTATGATGGGTTGCGACCCGCCATTTGAAGAGCACCGATTTAGAAGACGGATGGAAAATTGTGAAGGAAGGAAAAGACAGGATGACTGTGACACATAAATACAACAACAACAACAACAACAACAACAACAACAACAACAAACAATACAGCAGCATCATTATATTGAACTAGACCTATAACTTGTCTAGCCCTGTATGGCAGACACCAACTGGTCACAGTTTTGCAGGCTCGGTAGCTAAGGTTATTTTTAGCATTCCTACATAATTTGCTGTATAGTAATGGGTGATTAAAGTAGACCTCATTTGCATTATGGATTCTACCACTGAATCATAATACATAAGTTGGGACAAAAGACCAGAGAAAGAGTGATTGGAAGAGGGGAAGAGTTAGGATGCTCCTCTGTACAACTGGCAGCCCAATCCTATCCTCCCCTGCCCCCCCCAAAAAAAACCCCACTTGCACTGTATCCAGAGGGGGGCAGATAGGGATGCTCAGGGGAAAAAGGGAGAAGTATTTCCCCTTTCCCTTCTATAAGCCCCTCAACCACCCTTACCCCTCTATAACCCCCCAACCACCAATGGGTCTCCTTAGATTTGTGCCAACTCATTAGCTGGTGCAAGTCCAAGTAGAAGAAATGGGCAGTGAGCCTCAAAAAAAGGAGGGGCTATGATCTAGTGTGCACCATTGCTGCCAGCTCCCCACCCTGTTCCTCACCCTACTTGCCCCCACCACTTATTTACCAGAGGCAACAGCTGCTCAGGATCTTGCTGCCAAACGTGATGCCTCCACTGCTTCACCGGCAGCAGGACAGAAGCATGAGGCTCCACGCACTTCCGTAGGCTGTTTACAAGGGCTGTAAAGCAAACCCTGCCACCAGAATGCTAGTTCCAGTGGCAAGGAGTGGGGACCGTACTGGGCTGTCAAAGGTTCCCTTCTAGCATTTCCTGGTTCCTGAATGTAAGCAGTAAGCCAGAAGGGGATGGGGTTGATACGAATGAATGAAATTGAATGAAAAAGAGTAAGCATCAGTGGCAAGGGCGGGGACCATCCTGGGTCTCTTTCCCTCACCCCCATTGCGTTCAGGGTCAGGCAAATTTTGCAAGCCTCTCAGAACTGTTCCTCTCCCTTTTTTCTCAATACATTGTAACTCATCCCTCTCAAAAGGCTGCAACTTGCAACACGAAAACATCAGCGTACACAGTCAGGTTCAGATGGCAGAAGGCACAGAAAACTACAAATCCCCCATGCCCCAGCAGGAAAAGCCACCACTGAGTAGGCTCAGCTGCGTCCAGTCAATTCCAGAGCGCATTCCCAGCTGGAAAGTGTTTTGCAGATTATGACTGGGGAAGGTAGGGTTAAGTAACTCAGTTGTTCTGCTATTCAAACCATACATTTCTTACAGGCTACTTCTCAGTACATAAGAACATAAGAAAAACCCTGCTAGATCAGGCCAAAGGCTCATCTAGTCCAGCTTCCTGTATCTCACAGTGGCCCATCAGATGCCTCAGGGAGCACAAGAGACAACAAGATGCCTGCATCCTGTTGCCACTCCCCTGCACCTGGCATTCCAAGGTAGCCTATTTCTAAAATAAGGAGGTTGCCCCACTGTAATTCACAGGCTCATATGCCCTATAACCTGCCCAGGGCCCATATGAGTTGTGAACGTTCAGCAGAGTGTGTCCTTAAGCACTTCCAATTCAAGGCAGCAAGGCACAGCAAAACGTTTTTACACATATTGGTAGTTTGGCCCTAACTACCACAGAATGAAATAATGAAATGAAATGAAGTAGATTGAAATAATTGAATTAAATGAAAATAGAATGAATGAAATGAAATGAAATGAAAACAGAATGAGAATAAAAATAAATTGAGTTAAATATAATGAAGAAACAGAATGAAATAAAAATGGCATAAAAATAAAATGAAATAAAAATAGATTGCTGTCTGGCAGTCTTCTCATGTTCTGATAGCAGGCAGATCAAGTGAAAAGACAAAGAGATCAACAGGCTTATAACACTCACAGAATCCCAGGAAAGCAACTGTTTGTGAAAAATGCAAATGATCTGTTTACTTACAGTCATAACAATTTAACAAACCAAAGGGCACACAGAATCCTCTATGGTAGAGTTTGCAAGAGTGATCAATTAATGAAAGAGGAGCTCAGGCCTCCATTGTCAGCCATTCATACAGTACTTCTCTAGGGAAGCTTTACTTGCAGTTTGAAAGCCATCATCTTCAATTAAATTTCTTATGAAACAATGAAATGGAGTTACGTCTCAGTGGCGTCACTAGGGGGCGCAAGGGGTGCCAACTACACCAGGTGACATCCTCAGGGAGAGTGACACCATTAGTGGCCAAAATTTTGGAAACCTTGTATTTATGAATAATATCATCATGTTATATATCATTTGAAAGGTAATAAAACAAAACACGTTGAATTATCTGTATTCTATGAAAAGTTATGGCCAGTTGACCAGAAAAAGGAAACACAGCAACAAACAGAGGATTTTCATAACTCAGAACTGACCAGTGAGAGTGATTGTTCCAAGAGCCAATGAGGTGTTATTATGGCACAGCAGGAAACCAATAAGTTGTCAGTATGAGTCAGTTCTCATGCCCACGTATCAAAGCTAATACTAGAACCCTTATTCAGTTGTGTGACTCTCATGAAGTTGGCCACTGGTTTTTTGTTGGTTCCTGAATGGTTGACCTGTACAGTACTGTTATATATTTAAATAATTAAAGTCAGTTAATGGGGGTTATGCCAACCTGATTGATGTTACTGCGTTTAGGCTGCCTGCATGATATTGTAAGCTATTCTGTGTGGTCTGGCACGGGAAGCGGTCCATCAGGGGAGTGGCACAATGAGCTCTTGCACGGGGTGGTGCAAGCCCTAGTGACACCAGTGTTCTGTCTTTAGAAGCCACCTGTGTACTTAGAACGCTGAACTGGAAGGACAATCTTCTCAATTATTTCTTGAGTTGTCCTCAACACTTATTGTTGGCATTGGAGATATGACACGAGAACCTACTCCCAAGTCTTGAATAATCCCAGCGACATTCTACCATTGAGGCATTACTAGCCTTCAGTTAGCTCTCCTTTGACCAAATAGGGCCGTTCCTGGACATTGGCACCCCAATCCTGAGCTGCCCGGCTCCTGGAGGAGCAGTGGTACCAAAATGACTACCAGTGCATCCTGCAGGAGCCGTGGAAGCCATCCTTTCGCTGGAGGCTTGCCCCCTGCAATAGTGCTACTCTGCCAACTATTTTGCCGGTGGAGATTGGAAGAGCCCCATTTCAGAGGTCCAAGCTACCACCAGTCCTACCCCCTCCTGGGGCTCCACCTCCCCTCCCCCAGTTCTGCCCTCCCTCACCCTCAAAAGCCACACCAGTGGCCCGTGATTTCATATAAAGTGGTCTGTGGAATGGCAGTCGCTCCACGGTGCTGAGGAATTTGGGCCTTCAGCAGTGCCACGAACATACTTTATGCCATATTTGCGACACCAGAACTGGTGGGAACAGCTTACCCCTGGCTTCAGGATTGGGCCTTCAGTCACCAAAGATTTTGAGGTGAAAAAGTCTGAGATGTCTTCCCCTGAACTGGAAATGTTTCTGCACCAACTTGGAAAACCAAAGAAAGACGAGGTCCATATAACCCAGGCACGTGATCCTTACAGTCTGCAGCCTCTAAGTCTGCAGTTTTCTTCAGACCGAGGAAACTTCTGCCGGTGCAGCCGAAAGCATATACTCCAGCCATACAAATAGCAACACCATGTGCAGAAACTAGCACACTCTGACGTTTGATACTCAGTCGCAGCCACAGCCATTTTGAAAATGAAATTTGTGCAGCTATGTGGTAAACTCATCACTTATCACATCATAACATTTCTGAAATGTGCCATTGGCAACATCCACATTCTCAGCGAAGGAGTCAGATGGTAGCTCTTATTATGAGAGGGGAGTGGTTGGAAAGTGTGATAAAAATAAGTCCTCCTCAGGAGCAAACCGATGCATGTACTGTAACGTTAGCAGTGAGCTGCTGTGCATTTGGGGTAGCAGACGTACCAGACTTCCTCAGGGGCGTAGCTAATGAAAGTGTAACCCAGTGCAGATGGCAAAATGTAGCCCCAAAAGCAATGTGACAACAGGAAGTGATGTCACAACAGAAAGTGATGTCACAGTTGCATTTTCGTTTTCTCTGGTTTTTTGGCCATAACCTTTTGATCGAATGAAGGTATTACACTCCCTGCAGTTTCATTGCATTCTGCATGAAATTCCACATTGAATGATATATAACATGGCAGCATTATTTCTCATAAACATGATTTTAACAAACTGCAAATTTTACATAACAGTTGTATTTTCGTTTTCAGGTTTTCTGGCCATAACGTTTCACAGAGTACAGATATTGCACTCAGGCTTGTTTCATTGCATTCTGCTCTAAATTACCTTTCCAATGATATATAACATGATGGAATTATTCATACAGACCAAGATTTTCACAAGTTTGGCCACTTGTGTCAAGCTCAGCTTGTTGCCCCCTGAAAGCCTGTTGCCCGATGCAATTGCACCCCCTGCACTTCTTTAGCTACACTTCCGTACTTCCTCCTCCCTTCTGCACTTCTTTAGCTACACATCTCTACTTCCTCCTCCCTTCTGCACTTCTTTAGCTACACCTCTGTACTTCCTTCTCCCTTCAAGCCTTACCTTCAAGAAAACCCATTCTTTCTCTTTGCAGCCAAAGAGGCTGTGCACAGTGTTGATTGGGTAGCTCTTGTGATCACCATCACACCAACCCCTTTGAAGGCAGATATGGATGGACCCTGAACAAGCTGCTGTCAGCAGAAATCTTACCCTGCACTGTGGTTCCTTGGCTCTCTTTTGAATTAAATGGGATGGAAATTCTTCCAGTCTGCTTTTCTTACGTGGTTAGGAGCCCTCTGCTGGTCAAGACCAAAAATGCTTTCACATTAATCACTTTTTGGGGGGCGGGGGATCTGCCATCCCTTGTTCATTCACATCATCATGGAGCATCCACACCACCTTCCAAATGGTTGACAAAACAGTATTTTCCATATTCAGGGTTCCTATTTCTTAAATTTAAGTGTTTCCTCTTTACAGATTTAGCCTGTTGCCCTCTTGATCCCAACTGGGTAATACTGAATAGCTGCTCACTCCTTAATTAGTCTTTCTGTAGAAAAAAAGCTGAAAAATACTAACCAGACACACACTTTGTAGGAAACTTCCATGGGATAATTCACATTTCCATTGTCCATTCCCCATCCACCCATCCCCGGCCATCTCAAGTAAGAGGCTGGGCACCCACTGATCTAGGTGCAGGCATGCAAACATTCATTTCAAATGGAAGAAAGAACTCCAAGGGACATTGCAATAGGACTAGGTTTGGAGAAGGCATATTTTTTATGTATCCAGCTGCTGTTTGCGAGACATCATTAAAGTAAGTCTTCATTAGTATTAAGGATGGTCTCTTTGCTGCTCCTAAATGTTGAAAATAACATTCCTTCTATTGAGATGCATTATAAACTATGTAAAGAGGGGTCCTGCAACCAGTGGTGTCATTCAAATGATTTAGGAACAGGAACTCACTTTTGAGTTCAAATTCAAATGTTGGGGGGGAAAAAAACCCCGGAAGCAGTCACGGAGCCCGTTAGGATCCGGAACGCCCGTTCTGGTCCGTTCCCCCTGAATGACATCACTGCCTTCTCCCCAGTGGGATGCAGACTCACCAGAGCGGCTGCTGACTCCACGTGTGTGGCTGGAGGGAGCGAGGAAGGGGGCTGTGCAGGACGGGACTTCCCCACTGCAGCCCTTCCCCCTTTGCCCCCCTAGGAATCTGGAGTCGCTCTGAGTGCCGGCCAACCAAGAAGAAAAGCTCTTTGCAGAGGAATCGGGAGGGGGAGGAGGGAGAGTGAAGTGGGCGGAGTCAGCCCTAATTTTAACTAGTGGAACTGAGTTCCCCCGCGTTCCCCCTGCATGACATCACTGCCTGCAACCAAATATTGCAATGTACAATTGTAAGTATCACTGGGCGCAGTGGACGTTACCTGCTCTGGCTGACACTGTTGGGCCACAAGGGTTGTATTGTGTTGGAGTCCTCAATAGGGAAGAGCCTCTCTCTGCTACACATTATTGTCATAGTTCTATGTGCATGTTCCACAGCAACCATAAAGTGCTTTCCAGTAATAGTGTTGACAATTGAACTGTGAGAGTACTTTCCTACCCACTCCAGCAGGAATTGCAATGCCATTTGCGAAGAATTTCCTTTCTAGAAATCACCAGTTTCTGATTACTCCTTATACAGAAAGCCTTTTTTGGCCCTTTTAGATTTTCTTTGTTAAGGTTCCAAACTTTTGAAAGCCCGCTAGAGTTTCACTAAGCATCCAGAAACTTCCTTCTTTGAGGGTGGTTCCATTTTGCCTGCAATCTTCTTGGCACAGTAATGGAGGCTTTGAGAGAGAGAAAAAAAAGATATACAGATTTGTAGCAGCAATGCTGCTAGATAACAAGCCTCTGGATCTCATTCAGATACGAGGATATCATTTCTGGCTTTTATGGCTTTCATGTGAAACAGTGGCTAGCAGCTGCACACCTGTATGGTGCGGAGAATTAGCTCCCATGTCTCAACTTCTGTCTCACAATGATCTCCAGTAAGGGAGCAAGCCTGCCCCCACCCCAGTCCAAGCAGTGCTGGACATGGGTAGACTCCACAAACCATCTCATGAGCCACTGCAACCACAGCTTTTGTATCATTTCTCCTTCAGAGATTAGTTCACCTGTGCATGCTCATCACTTGATGACAGTCGGGCATCGGCGGGAGAGGGGCCGAACAGGGACATCTTGAGAGTCTTGGCAGGGTCAGGGCCAGCGAGAGGAGGGGAGGCTTGCCAGGAAGATGGCCATAATCAAGGCTACCGGTGGGCGAGGGGAAGATAAAGGGGGAGGAGGGACGGAGAAGGGAATGGCGTGCTTGGGGGAAGGCAGCGTGGTGTTCCCCCGGAGGCGACTCCCTGACAGAGGAAGGACCCCGGAGTCCCCAGGGAGCAAGGGAGACGTTGGACCCAGACCCGGGAGAGGCTTCCACAGGGCGCAAAGCCACGGGACGGACAGACGGCCTGTGACTGCCGATGCTCCACACCCTGGTGAATGACAACCAGCAGATATAGCCCATGGAGATCTCCGTGGATAACCCCCCCCCGAATCGTGAGTGAGCCGGTGGCTCTGAGACTGCTCGTGGGGCTGGACTGTACATTCCTCTTTTGGGCTGACCAGCCTGGACTTAAGTTGGACACTGGGCCAACCGGCCAGAACCTCGAGTTAAAGGGAAATGGGGACAAGACGAGGGCACTCCCCTGCATGGGAGCCGAGGGAAGGAGTGGGGGATCGGGGCAAGGAAGCTGGTTGCGTCGGGCTGCCTTCAATAAACCAGGTTGTCAGATTTCGTTGCCTCGGTCCCTGATTCTCGCTGCAGCCCGATCCCGCCATGTACACTGGTGACCCCTTCGCGGCCCCCCTCCCTGACAATGTGGCCGGGGCCGCAGGGGGTCAAGACGTCACAAAGACTATAGAATTAAACAACAACTAGCATAAAAATTCTATTCTATTCTATTCATATGAATGAGATCTCACAGCCAGCCACAGGACAATCCAGAATTGCTCAGTACCACTTTGGATCTGTGGCCTCTACCGAAAAATTTATTTTGTAGCAACCACTTATAATGCTCTTTGTTTGGTTTCATTATTAGTTGTATAAATGCAGAACACCCAGTCTGACTTAAAAGGACAGCACAAATGAAGCTGCTGCTTTGTTCATGCAGTCATGCCCTGTATAAGGATACTGATTCGGTATCCATGGTTTCAGTTATCCACGGATATCATGGATACTGGGACACCTGTTGAAAAGATGGGGGAACATTAAACAAATTATTTTTTTACCTTGTTGCAGCAAAGCCACTGATGTTCCACTATCTTTAAAAAGGCGTTCCCGGTATCCATGGTTTCAGGTTGGGGGGGGGGGGGTGTCGAACCCCAGCAGATTCTAATCCAACTGCATGTCTGCAATTGTTCAATGGCCAAGGCAAAGTGATCCACTTTCTGCTTGCTTTTAGGAGGCCGAAAGTGGATCAATGCAGGCTGCATCCACAGCAGGTTGAAGAGGTGGTGGTGGCAGCAGATGGGGTAAAGGGCCATCCCGAATTTGCCACCCTCTCACTCCCCCGCAATCTGTCACTGATACAACCCACCTCACCTGAGAGGTGAGTCGCCCCATGCAACACCACAGATGGAGCATTCCTACCATTCCAAGTTCAAGGCTTTTCACTGGTGCACGTAGATGCATTCAGTTACAGAATGACCACGAGGTGAGAAACCAAGGCGTGTTAATGTACGTGCAAGTCAGCTTTGCGTTCAGCCATTGTGCATGACCTAACTCATCAGGAAGGTTGGTCTCCCCTGCATGGCTTGTCCCCTTCTCATGATTGTGAGCCATTAACAGTTGATAGCAGAATGTAGACAACCTACATAATGAAGACAGGGTCAGCTGCTGAAGCATCCACACCACCTTCCATGCAGGAAGAGATTGCTGCATGGGCATATGCTCCAGTTGGCTGGTTTTCCCAGGGGCTACCCTTGTTTTCTAGTGCCTGCCCCATGTGAAACATTGTCTCTAGTTTGTCTAAAGTGAAGCTGAAGTGCCCCCCCTTCCCTCGGCTCCCCCTATTTGCGGGTCCTGAAAGTGGGGAGCCAGTGCAATGATCTTCAGGTGGGACACAACTCTGTGACACTCCTATCAGATCCTTTTCGCTGGTAGCAAATTATTTTCTCCCAAGAATTTAATTTTTTATTATATTTAAAGTGACACATACGACTCTCTAACCCACATGTATGCAACAAATTTTTACCAAAAGGAAAAGTGGAGAAAGTGAGATTCTCCTCTCTTGCTCAGAAGGCACTGCTACCAAAAGAACTGGTTCACAGTTCAAAAGGACTGGTATCACACTGTCCTTTGAAACATGGGATCTTAGACTGGATAACAAATGTGTTACTGCAGAAAGTGTTACTGGGAGAGTTAAAACAGACAAAAGGAAATACTTTTTTACCCAGCGGGTAATTACGCTATGGAACTCCTTGCCACAGGAGGTGGTGATGGCATCTGGCTCAAATGCTTATAAAAGGGGCCTGGACAGATTTCTGGAGGAAAAGTCCATCATGGGCTATAGGCCATGATAGGTGGTGCAACCGCCTTACATTAATAGTAGGCTACTTCAGAGTGTCAGGTGCAAGGGAGTGGCAACAGTATACAAGCATCTTGTTGTCTTGTGTGCTCCCTGAGGCACCTGGTGGGCCACTGTGAGATACAGGAAGCTGGACTTGAAGGGCCTTTGGCCTGATCCAGCAGGGCTCTTCTTATGTTCTTAAATCTTTGTTTCCTCAAGAAGAGACTGTGGCTGCAATCAATCAATCACTAGTATTTATATACCATTTTTCAACACAAAGTTCACAAAGCGGTTTACAGGCAAATAGTAATAATAA
>JAJKFI010033292.1:0-53055 GCA_029204185.1 Lerista edwardsae
CCTCTCTCTCTCTCTCTCTCTCTCTCTCTCTCTCTCTCTCTCTCTCTGTGTGTGTGTGTGTGTGTGTGTGTGTTGTCATTTTTAAAAGGGGGTCCAAGTGGGACGTAGTGGCGCTGTGGTTTAAACTGCTGCTGCTGGGCTTTCTGACCGGAAGGTTGCAAGTTTGATACCATGCAACAGAGTGAGCTCCCATTGCTTGTCCCAGCTCCTGCCAACCTAGCAGTTCAAAAGCACGTAAAAAATGTGAGTAGATGTAGGTACCACTTCGGTGGGAAGGTAACGGCGTTCCGTGCGCTACGGCGTATAGTCATGCTGGCTACATGACCACGGAAGCTTGTCCTCGGTCTAAACGCTGGCTCTACAGGCTTAGAAACGGAGGTGAGCACCACCCCCTACAGTCGGTCACAACTAGACCATTCGGTTGTGGGGAAACCTTCACCCTACCAAGTGCTAAAACGTTTGGCACTTGGCTAAGTGATTACATCTTTAGCAATTCAGCAGAAATTAGCAAAGAAGGATAAATGACAGCAAGGTGATATGTTAGTGAAAATATAAACTATGCATGACTACTTGCCAGGTTCTCATCTTTTGAAAGCATCCTATCACGCAGGTACAACCAAGTAATTGGAAAAGCTGGTATAAGCAAGAGATAACGGTGAACCTTAAATTTCTTGAGAAAACACTATATCATGTGCTTTGGAATGGCCAGCTGTGGCTGAGGTCGTTGTTTTGGGCCCAACTTCTCACAGGAATTTCAGTGAAAAAGCCAAAAGCTTTAAGATGGCTGACAGGCTGCCTTACAGGCAGACAGGAAAATGTGGAGGGGGAAGAGTGGGCTGAGCTAGAACATTGGAGAATGGGAGGAGCAGACACTGGCAACACTCGTCATGCCACCTCAGGTGTCAATAATTCTTGGGCTGGCCCTGGGCCTGTGAAATTTCTGAGGCGGAGGCTGAAATGGAAGTGGAGCCTTGATAGTCAGGCTGCTCTGTGGAAAAACACAAACACACATACACAGACAAAAGAATGCAGGGTTCAGACTCTGGTCCAGCAAGGATTTGGAGCACACTGAGGGCGCAATCCTAACTCCAGCCTGGAGTTTGGCTGGCATAGTTAGGCCAGCAAAGTTTGGCTGGCACACCCTAAAGTAAGTTTGAATCATTCTCAGAGTCCGAGAGGACAGCACATAGATGTGCACCATCTTCCCTGACTCCAAGAGTGGTCCAAATGCGCTTTATGGTGGCTCTAGTGCCAGCCAAACTTTGGTGGCCTAACTCCAGGTTAGGATTGCAATCTCAAGGTCTTTATGTATCAATCATGGGCAGCCCAATCCTAACCCATGCTGGAATAAGGAGGCCAGTTGGCCTGCTCCACATCCAGCACAAGCCTGGGGCTGCATTGTGGCACAACTTGGAGTAAGGGGAATCAAATCCCCTTACCCCATGTCTAGCTTCAGCAATCCCAATAGGGCTATTCGGAGTTGTTCCAGCAAAGTCGCTGATGCTACCCGGCGAGGCCCATGTAAGGCTGACTAGGGTTAGGATCTGGCCTAAGTGCCGGACTCTGGCCCCACCCACCCTCCTCTGGCAGGTCTGCCCTCCTTCACCTTCCCTGTGCCCCGATCCGCCTCCTCTCCGCCCTCCCCACCCCCCTTGCTGGCCAAACACGGCCAGGGCAAATTTGTTAGATCCGGGCAGCACGGGCTCGATCTGGCCCAGCTGAATCAGACGCTCACGGGCTCAGCCTCCTCCTAAGGAGGTCCAAATGTACTTTACTGTGTGCTTGTGATACTTCTGGGACAGCACAAGAGATTTGTGCTGGTTCAAGCACAACTCTGGATGGTGCTCTTACGTAGGGTTACCAGATACAAACTGGGACAGGGTGCCTATACCTTTAACCATTGAATAGAAGCAGAAATTTGGGCAGATGTAGCTCATCATGGAAGCGTTTCAACAGCTGCACCTGCCCAAATGCCCTCTTGTATACAATGGTTAAAAGTATAGGCACTCTGTCCCAGTTTGTATCTGGTAACCCTACTCTTAGGGACTTTGGTGGTGCTGCTTCCCTTTGAGGAACCCTTTATTTTATATGGAACCTGGAAGAGTCTCCCCAAAGCTGGAAGTGACATCACATGTGGCAAAGACCATAGTGAAGACCATAGAGGCAGTGATGTCATCCAGCAGGAACGCGCCGGAACGGCCATTCCTGAACCTAATCAGGGCTGGCTCCGCCCACTCGCCGCCATTCGTCGCCGGCTCCGTGATGGACGCGGCGCAGAAGGCGGCGGAACCAAAGGAATGGTGGTGAAACCAAAGGGACGGGCTGCAGGGCGCAGCTGGGCCGCTTTGAACGGTCCCAACAAGTGCCAGTCAAAGGTGAGTCCCGGTCACCGTTCCGGTTCTTGGATCTGTTAGATCCCACCACTGCATAGAGGTCAGTGTGCCATGAGAAGAAAAACATTGTGATAGAGGAAGGGAAAGCTGTTAAAAGAGTCCTTGGAATCCAAAGAGAAGGGCAGAACAACCTCTTCAGGCTGAGGCTGGAGTGGTGCATTTGGTGGTTTCCCTCATACAGGGACATTTGGCAGACTGAGGGCCTCTTCTGAAGGAATTTTATCTTCCCCAATATGTATTCCCCCCAGAGTCTTCTCCCTTGTTGACAGATTGAGCAGGTTCCAGTTCCTGGGGTCATGATAAGGTATCAATTTCTGTATGTTTAGATCCAATTCTCTTTAATCTAGCCTTTTTCTCCCCATCATTTTTTTTTAAACCAAAGAGAAACACATGCTGCACATCGCAAACAGATTTTCTATTTTACATTCAAAATCCTTTGGTATTTCTGGATTAAAGAAAAATTAAACAAGACCCAGTGTGGAGCAGCCACTCTTTCTTTTTTGTTTGTAATCCTTTCCTCTTAATCCTCTCAGTATAAAAATAGTGATGGCATCCTCTAAAGAATTTGATACATTCAGTCATCAAGACAGGTTAAAATGTTATTCTGGGATAAGCAAATCAGGATGCTCTTTGGATTTTACAGGATGTGTCTTTGTCCAGGGTGATGCCAGTTTGTGCTGTATCCTCAGGCAAAGATCGGGTGGGGGCAGCGATGGGATCTACAAATGAACCAGGGGGACGCTGGGCAGGACTTCCGTGGGGCTTCCGCGTGATTGGCTGCCCGTCCGTAGTGTTCCGCAGCTGTCCTGGCCGGGGGGGCTGCCCCCAGTTAGCACGCCCCCCCCCGCTGCTCACCCCAGCCCCCGGGGCCACCCCCCCCCCCCCCCCGGGGCCACCGGGCCCCCCCCCCCCCCGAGGCCAGGGCAGCCGCGGAACACTACGGACGGGCTGCCACTCAAGCGGAAGTCCTGCCTAAGTCCTGCCCAGCGTTCCCCTTGTTCATTTGTAGATCCTATCACTGGGTGGGGGTTCTTTGCTACCCACTCCAAACTCTCCTCCTTATGGCTTTCATCTTCCTGCTTCCTCCTCATGGATTTTCCCCTGTCTGCCCCCTTGCTCCACCTTCCTGTACTTTTCTTTCCCTTCCTCTATCACAATGTTTTTCTTCTCATGGCACACTGACCTCTATGGCCTTCCCTATGGTCTTTACCACTTGTGATGTCACTTCCAGCTTTGGGGAGAGTCTTCCAGGTTCCACTGCTCTGTTTCTAGGGCAACTGTATATAGGAACAAATTGCCTGTTCCATTCAGATATAAACTGATAGAAAGTTATATTTCATTGGTATAAAAATGTCAGGTCTCCACCAAGGACCTGGGATATAGGCATACTGCTAGAAGGTAACAAACTATAAGTGAAATTGGGAAAAAAAAAGTACACTGAAAAATTCTTGATCATTTAATGCACTGGGCATAAATGGGGAAAAGGGGTTTTTCAGGGCACAATCCTAAAACTTCCCAGCATTGACATAGCAGTGCCAATGGGGCGTGTGCTGTATCCTGAGGTTTGGGGGGGGGTGATGGAGGCCTTCTCAAGGTAAGGGAAAGTTGGTTCCCTTACCTCGAATCTGCATTGCCCTTACCCCAGTGCAGAAAAGTTGGTTAGGACTGTGCCCTAAATTAGCTAAAAAAGCAACATAACTTTGAGTTGGTTCCGTTTGCTCTATATGCTACTTTTGCAGAGCAAAACATCACCTAATTTTCCCTCAGGCCTCAGCTAGATTCTGCAAAACCTACAGGACTTCCAGGTCTTCCTGCCTCCCCCATAAATTCTCCCCTACGTCTAACTTTCATGCCCAAAAGGCACTTCAACCATAATTTATTAAATATCAAGTTTCTAGTTCTTGTGGCTGTGGAGATAGACTTTGTCTTGCTCAGGGTTATCCATTCCTCCCCCATGAGTACTTGAAAACATGTCTAGTGGTTGTTTTTGTCTTTTGTTTTTAATTTTTGTGGTGTGAGGGTAGGAGAAGCGTCATTTGGAGCTAGCATTGTGCCTGTTGGTCTGACAGCTTTTGTGTGTAATAGCAGCAGCTGCTGTCCTGAAGGTGGCAGGCAGTCTGTTTACAATCGGCTTCCCACTTCAATTCACATCGCTGCATATGACAAATCTCCTTGAAAATGTGTTAGCCTACAAGTGAATGGATTTGAAACTGGTTTAAGTATCATGGCTTTCCTCCAAGGACCCTGAGCAATTATTGTCTGTGTAGGTGCTAAGCAATCTTTAAATGAGATTCTGATCGGTCCGTCTGGAGGCAGGCAGATACTCAGGTTGGGATGCAGGCAGGCAATCAAGCGAGTAAGCAACACACACACACACACACACACACACACACACACACTCTTTCTCAACTCTTTTCTGTGTGTTTGGAACTGTGGTTGTCTTTCTGCTTTGGGGTGTGTTTGTGTGCAATTTAAGTTGCCTTGCTTCAAGGAGAATCAAAAAAGATATCCTTCACTCAAATTACTATCCCTTCTAGGGGGGAAAAAGATATGTACAAGACAGAACCAGAAGTGTGTTGCACATTGTCTAGCTTAGGGGTGTCAAACATAAGGCTCGGTCGCAAGCCAGTAGCAGCCCATGGAAGCTTTTTATCCAACTCTTGGGTTCTCCCAGAACCACCATAACCTGCTCTTAGCTGCTGAGGTGTCACAGCTTTAAAGGTACTGCATGATAATTGGACTCTCCCATATCTTGAAAGTACCTGTATGATCAAGATGTGCATATTTCCTGTTCTTTCATCTGCAGCATCTTAGGGTTACTAAGTGAGAAAAAAGTGCTTATTTGTGGCTACCACCCGCTTAATGACATCACTTTCGGCCCTCAGCAGGTACCATGAATGCTGTTTGGCCTGCGGTATGAAATGTGTGTTATTTGACACCCTGGGATAGCTAATGCATGGATGCGTTCGTCTGTTTTCCTCTCTCCCCACACATGAAGGGAATGAAGCAAATGAAGGTGTTTCAGAACTCCCACCACTGAAAGTGTAGTAACTCCTTAATTACTACAGTAACTCAGACTGTAGTAACTCAGAATGTGACAGCAGCTCAGACTTCATGAACCAAATAAAAATCAGACGCTTTATAGGGCCAGGTCGAATCCTAAGGGTCCTACGCCTCTCTTGACTGTTGCTCATAATTGCAAAACTGCCCACTGTTTATGCATAGAGTGGATCAAAGAGCACCTCCATCTTCTAGCATAGTGGTCTTCAACTTTTTAATGCCACAATTCCATTAAATAAAAATGATGAGGCTAGGGACCCTCAATAGATCCAACTCCCCTCCTGGGACCCAATCCGCACCCATTATCATTAGGCTTGGGCCCTAAGAAATCCTTTTAGACGTTTTCTACCGTGAATTGGTTAATACTGTACAGTATATAGAATAACAATTAGTCAAGGATTTATTTTTGGGATACTTTCGGTAGTTGTTTTAAACGTATGTGAAAATAAGTAAGTTTATTGTTATTGTTATTGTTATTGTTATTGTTAATTAAATTTATACCCCGCCTTTCTGCCCGAAGGCACCCAAGGCGGCATTACAAAGTTAAAACACAATAAAATAATTACATAATAATTAAAAGACAATAATTAAAAACAATATAAAAAGATAAAATGTAAAACAACCAATCCCATGGATCATAAAATATACAAAGTATAAAAAAGGATGCAAAAAAACCAGCCAGCCTGTCAGCAACTAAAAGCCTGCTGAAACAAAAAGGTCTTCAGCCCCTGCCGAAATACCGCCAAAGAGGGAGCAGTTCTTAACTCTAAGGGGAGGGTATTCCAAAGTTGGGGTGCCACCACCAAGAAGGCTCTCCTACTGGCCGCCACCCCTCTCACCTCTCCTGGTGGCGGCACAGTCAAAAGGGCCCCCCCAGATGACCTCAGAGTACGGGTAGGATTATATGGGAGGAGGCAGTCCCTCAGATACCCCGGGCCCGAGCCGTAAAGGGCTTTAAAGGTTAAAACCAGCACTTTGAATTGGGCCCGGAACAGAACCGGCAGCCAGTGTAGTCGCCGAAGCAACGGCTCGACAGAGTCAAACCGATGTGCCCCAGCAACCACCCGAGCAGCCACATTTAAGAAGTGAAATAGGCAGAGTTCCCCTATATTTAGATTGTGAGTCCTTTGGAGAACCATTTATTGATTTATTTTACTATGTAAACTGCTTTGTGAACCACTCTTGTTGAAAAGCGGCATATCAATATTAATGTTAATAATAATATCAATTTTATTAGTACTATCCTAAGCTAGTCAGTCCTGAAATATTTTTGGAGTTGGGAAAAGTTGTATCACAGCTATCTGCACCTGCTTCCCAAACAAATGTACTGTAAGTATGTGGGCATTGAAAAGTTGGACAGAATTGGGCCCTTAAAAGCCTTAGCCAAGCACTCCTTCTTAACTCCGCAGCTGATATATATAAGGTTAGTAATACATACCTGATAGCAGTGGTTTCCAAACTATGTATGTTTCCAAACTAATGTGGTTTCCAAACTAATGAGCCATGGCTCTTCGGGGGGGGGGGATAAAAACTAACCAGGGGAACCACAGAATCCTCACAAAAAAAACCCACCACACTATACAGTGAATTGGATTGTAGCCCTCGGGGAGTCAATTTCCCACAAGGTCAAGGGAGTCGCCAATCAAAAACATTTGGAAACCACTGCCTTATAGGGTTGTTGTAAGGATACAATCAAGAAGACTACATAGAGGGGAAGCTCTTTGCATATTCAAAGAACACTGTATGAATGTTAAGTCTTATTATTAGGAGCATACTTCTCACAGAAAGCCTTTAATGCTGACAGGAATATTTGAAGTTTGATTGTCGCTCTCTTCACCATTTGCCTGTCATCCAAGGCCACCTAGTCCCTCACTGTCCAATACGAGTCCACATATTAGTTAGCTTCTGTTACCTGGGCAACTGGAGATCCCCCACCAACACTACTGTATATCATCAGTGCTGGCATAAAGCAGAAGAGAAAATATTCCCAGATGTGCAGCTATCACTTCAAGACGCCTCACTTTCTACAGGGGACGTTTGCTGGATGACCGCTTGGGCCCTGGGGCGGCCGGAACTTTCCTCCACACATGGCTGTTGTGGTGTGTCAGAGTGATAATGAGCAAACGGATAATCCTGACAGGCCGGAGTTTATCCGGCTGCCACTTCTGGCCTCCGCGAGTGTAGATCGAATGCATTCACACTCTCTCAGTCAGTCAGTCACCTAGTCTCCCGCTCTTGCTCGTTTCTGCTCCCCCCCCCTTTGCTGGTGCTTTCTTAATGTAGTTTAATGGCTTTACAAAAAAAGCCAGGCAGACGCATTTTTCCCTCTGTGGCTGTGCCGGACCATGACCTGAATCACCATGAACTTGGAAGGGCTTGAAATGATAGCGGTCTTGATCATGATTGTCCTCTTTGTGAAACTATTGGAACAGTTTGGGCTAA
Organism: Lerista edwardsae; assembly: GCA_029204185.1. Classification (NCBI taxonomy): domain Eukaryota; kingdom Metazoa; phylum Chordata; class Lepidosauria; order Squamata; family Scincidae; genus Lerista; species Lerista edwardsae. The sequence goes on from JAJKFI010033292.1 coordinate 7,896, forward strand.
TTGACTCGGGCTTGGAAGGTAAGACGGTTGCTCATTATTGCAACAACTAATTTGCTGATATTCTCAAAGCAGTGCGTCTCCCAGAGCAGCACGAAGGGTGCCGTCTAATGAGATTTCTGAGATGTTCCCTGAGTGACCCTCAGGGCAATATAGACAATGGGAGTGTGTCCGGGTAAACGTGACAACTCGAAAAGTGATGCCTTTTCCTCTCTCTTCGCAGATGAACTGTGACTGTGTGCTGCAAATATTCTTTAGCACTTTGGGGGAGTGTCGGGGTGGGTTGGGAAGAAAACTTTATATTAGGTAATGTTCCTGTTAACTGTCTTTTAACTGTGCTTTGTAGCATGCAAATTGTGCTATTATATGAGAGTGTAAAATTGTGTGCAAATGAAGGCTGTGGCAACGATATGATCCTAATGACTCTGCCTGAAATAACCAATGTCTTAACATTTCAACAGATTAAAAAACCTCTATTTGTCATTGACTAACTGGGGACAGTCAGTGTAATTATGCATTTTCATTGCCAAGTACTTGATTAATCATAATATGTTATTTTGAATACAGAACACATGAATGCAGAAATTGTGTTGTGTGGATGTTTAGTATCCATGTTGTTTTGTTTTGCCTGTTCTAGTAAAAGTTGGCAAAGCAGTTTATGTTTGTCAGGGGCTGGGTGAGAAAATTATTAAGCCCTGTAATGGTAAAGGTTAGTGTAGTCTGGAAACTACGTCCCAGTAGAAAAGTTGTATATAAAGATATGAATTATTGTCCAAAGTTATCTGAATTATTGCCTGATGTTTTTCAAGACACACGTCTAAAATATGATATGCCTGAAGCATCCCATAAGCTTTCACTATATACAATGTCTGTACACATGACATTAGAAACTTGGTTTGTGAGTAGATTAAAGGTTTATGCCCATCAAAAAACAAAACAAAATCAATGTAAGTTTGCTGTTTTGGCATGGCTTAAAGTAATCCTGTTTATATAACCCTTTAAAGAAATGCAATCTTTTCTGCAAGAGATTGCACATGAGAGAAAGTTCACAGCAGGCTGTTTCGCCCCCCCCCCCAAATTTTGTGTTGTGCATTGAGGAAGCCTATTTATTAAAAAGCAAAAACATTTCAACTGCAGCTTCTGAGATGATAGTCTCCTTCCACAATGTTGGGACCGAGTGGAATTTCTTTAAAGAAGATTATTTGGGATGGCTTATGTGTCCATTAGAAATAATGCATCCTTTTTTGGGGTTTAAATAACCATGCATTTCCTTTTGCGGATATATTAATAGCTCCTAGCCTTTCTTTTGCAGACTGCACAGACTATGACAAACACATCAGTCTCCATCAAAGTTAAGCAAACTGTTAGACACTGTAATTTTATAAATAATCGTACTTACGTTTCAGGGTAGGCTGCTGTGTGTCTGTACCATCTGCTTAGGTTTGAGAGTTGTACTCCACCCTCCAGTGTGTTTCCATAGTAAATTGAAAGGTAGCTGCTGTTTGTTTGTTAGCTGCATGGGTGTTAAGCAAAAAAGAGAGCACACTGGCTTTGCTTGGAAGAATCCTGCATGATCTCAAAGTTTGTAGCTCAGTTGAATGCTCTTACTAGCCTTGCTTCCAGTTTAGGGGGACATATTTTGACTCTTCCTCTTAATGATGCAATTTAATGTTTCCAGCAAAGGGATGCATTTCAAACGTTCACTTGGAAAAGTGGTGGAAAGATTTGTGGAGAGAACATGCGTATTGCAGGAAAATGAAATTAAAACCGTAAAATGTAGAAACAGCCAGTGTTAATTTGTTTTGGGTCTCATTCTGATACAGCTTGAATATAGCAAATTAGAAAAAAGGAACAATGTTTCTCTCACATAGTGTGCTTAAAGAAGCAAATGTATCATGACTATGCAGTCTATATGTATGTGCATATGTGTTATGCAGAAGTTTTGAACACCTTAACACTTACTTTGTAATTCTTACTGCATTGTAGCTCTTTATTTCTAAATTGTCGACTGATACAGGATGCAATCCTATTTGTGTTCATGCAGAATTCCTACTCTCTTCAGTGGGATTTGTTTCCATGAAAGTGTACATAGGATTGCAGCCTGAATCCCACAGGGTCCCCAGTACTGAACATGTCTATAATGTGGTCCAGACTTCACAGTGCTGAAATAAAGATTCCCAGCGTTAGGTTTATTAGGCAAATCGTCTGGTCTTGAAAAGCAAAAGGCCATGCTATGGCACTGGGGTTCAAACTCCAATCCACTGACCAGTCAAATAGTCTCAAGAATAGCCCCCATGTAAGTGACAGCCCACTATTTAAATTGTGTCATAGAATCATCTGACAGCAGTGGCTCCAGTCAGGATCACCCATGCACACAGCACCCTTCATTTTGAAGTAGGCATACTGTGCCCTGCAATGTGCTTCTCCTCCTTACTGCCCCCCCCTTCCCCGACTTTCAAAACATTGCAATAAAGTAAAACAACACCAACACCAGGTCGCTACGGGACTTGGCAGTGAAGTGAGCTTGGTTGGCAGCAGCTGGCAGGCTTTTGCGTATGCACACATTATAGATGGCCACAGTTGCACTCAGCCATGGCCCTTTGGAAACTTTGGGAGGGAACGCTGGGTTTGCATTGCATTGCTGGTCCTACTCATCTTTTGGGAGGTTCTCGTGCACTGAAGGGCCAGAGAGTGGAAGTGTGGCCTCGACCCCCTGAATGGTCCAGGGTTAGGGGCGCTATACCTGCCTTGTCCCAGATGCTGGCAATCATCTTTGGGCCCAATTAGAACTGAAAAAGGCTCTCCGAGCAATAATAATAATAATAATAATAATAATAATAATAATACTTGGATTTATATACCGCCTTTCTTAGGTCACCAGATTTCTCTAATGACTATAATTCAAGGCGGTTTACATGGGCAGACTTTATTCAGAAACCCGAAGGTTTTTACAATTTATACAGAAATGTTCTATCTTTCAAGAACTATACACATTCAGATGGATCTTTCTGGATTTAGTCCTTCTTTCTGGCCACCCGTTTGTCTTCTTGCTGGCTGATAAATGGCTTCCCTGCTCCCACCAGAGAAGTGGCTGAACTTCGGCACAACTCCCCCTCACACAAGGCAGCTGAAGCTCAGCTGTTAATCAGCCGCAATTAACGAGGTCTGCCGCTCACAGAGACTTCCGGCTGTCCCGAACTGGCGACCTTCAGATCTTCAGCTCTTATCTTCAGGCAAACGGAGGCATTAACCCTCTCGACTAAATCTTCTGCCCAGACTGACAAAAGTGCTAAAATAGTGAAGGCACGCCATCATTTTTTTACCATTGACAGGGCACACCACATTGCTGAGGGGCACTCATCCCCCAGTGGCCCTACTAATAAATGACCCTCCCCCAAACTTTCTTGGTGCACCTGCAGACCATTCAAGGCACACCAATGTGTCATAGGACACTGGTTGAGAATATCTTCCGTGGACCATTGAATTCACCCCAAAGGAAGCCTATCAGAGCCCACAATTATAGCCATGAAGTGCAACATGGCAAATGACGTTTCTTAGGGCCCAGTCCTATCTAACTTTCCAGCTTTGCCAACAGGGTGTGGGCTGCATCCTATAGGGAGGGAGCAGTAATGGAGGTCTCCTCAAGGTAAGGGAATCCTTTTAGATGCTTTCTATAGTGAATTGGTTATATACTGGATATAGAAAAATAACAGAAGTATTTATTTTTGCATGACTTGCACTTAGTTGTTTTAATCTTGTGTGAAAATAAGTTAGTTTAAAAAGTGAAATAGGCCTAGTTCCACTATATACTAGCTTGGCCTGTCCTGAATTTGAAATACTTTTGAAGCGGGGAATAGTTGCATCACAGCTGCCTGCTTCCACTTCCCAAACAAATGTATATTTGCCTAGTTGACAAAGTTAAGTACAGTTATTCTCACCCTGCAAAGAGGCTTACATGTTGGGCCGGGCCATCCAACTGCCCCCTTGGCCGATGCAAGCCACTTGCATCAGCTCTGCGCTGTCACGCACGAGCCGTAAAGCACGTGTGTGCCAGCACTACTGACACAGGCAGCTACGTTGGCCTCACTGTGCCGAGGAGCTGCCAGGGTAAATTGCCCCTGTGCTGGTGGAATTCAGCCAGCGCAGGGGCTTTTCTGGGTAGGGGGCAAAGCAGGAGGGGGACAGAACAGGGTGGAGGGAGGGCAGTCCCACAAGTAGGACAGCCCATGGAGGGGGAGGAGCCTGGATGTGCCCTAACAGCTGCATCCAAACCTCCACCCCCAGGCCACGTGGCCCCAACTTAGGCCACTGTGGCCTGCTCAGACTCGCGTCTGCTAAATCAGATCTGAGCTGCTCCCTGGGGCAAGGGGACAAGGTTCCAGTGGCCTCCTAACCCATGCTGGATATACGTAGTGCCAGCCAGCCATCCTGCCTGTTCCAGCGCAGGTTAGGATTGTGTCTTTGTTTCAATGTGCAAATATGGTAACTGTGCGTTTCATTGCCTCCTTCCTGTGACATCAAGAACAACTTTCCTGTGTCATGATGTCCTTTCGTACCTGATGTGATTGCCTAGTAGAGAGGGAGAAATGCTTTGAGGTCAGGACAAGAGTAAGCTGCTCTAGACATTTGATGGAATTGAGAGTGGGATTAACGTTGCAGTTGTTTTTGGCAGCTTCTGGACATTTAACATCAGGTTTAAATACAGTCTCCGTGTTTATTTTTAAAGTCAATAGGTTTATTGTGGGACTAAGCTGTTGAGGAAGTGAGTAGTCACTTCAGCCATTGCCCAGAAGACAAACCTTGTTTGATTCCCACCATTTAGTGATTGGAAACCAAATTTCATTCAGGAGAAGTGGAAGTCTGGATCACTTGAACATGAATATTAAATATTTGTAAGGAAGCCTGACTCTTCAAAATCTTAGGCTACAGGTACGTGTTATCTTCAGGGTCAGCCTTAGGGCAATTCAGCTGAATTCATCTGATTTTGCTGTATCGGGCCCCAAGCTTGATGGGGCCTTGTGCTAAAGGGTGAGCAGAGTGCTCACTGCGGCAACCAACACCCTCTCTGTGCAGCCAACATGGAAGTGGAGCGTTGGACACCAACACTCGTGGGCTTTCCCTGATTACTCTTCAAAAGCTTAGACTAGAATGGACAAAAGTCAAGCTAAATTTATTGGAGACCCTCCTTCTTAGGATTAGGATTGAAATGAAACACGAAGCAGAGTCAAAATGTGGCAGGCTTTCTAAATTTGCTATTTTGGTTTTATTTAAACCTTGAATTTGGCCAGTGCACGGGCTTTTCTAGGTAGGGAGAAGGCAGGAGGGTGGACAGAATGGGGCAGGCGGAGGGTGTTCCTGCAGGTGGGGCGGCCCGAGGATGGGGGAGGAACCTAACCCTTGTCCCCAGGCTGCGTGGCCCCAATTTGGGCCACTGCAGTCCTCTTGGACTTGTGCCTGCTAAATAGTAGGTGCAAGTCCAAGCAGCTCCACTTATGACAAACATCCCCTTGCCCCATGGAGGTTCCAGTGACCTCCCAACCTGCCCTGGTAAATGTTGATGAAAGTTGTGTCTACACAGTTACTTCTACTACTTGAGTTCACATTCTTTCAGAAGCCAAAAGTAAATAGATGGCCAAGTTTGGATCTCATAAAAACTTTCCTCTTGTATGTGAATAGCCTTAGATCAGTGTTCTTCACCTTGTAGGCCAATTACTCCAAAGCATTTTCTGTGCCTTCTTAAGTGCATATATCAATTTCCTTTTCTTATATAATTGCCTACTGTGAATTCCAAAATTAACTTTTTTAAATATATTTTATTTCCCAGGGCGCAATCCCAGCACGGCTTGGGAGCTGGCTGGAGCCTCCACAGGGCATGTTCACGCCCTTACCTGGGGTGGGTGCCAGCCACCCCAATGATCTCCTTGCATCTGCACCTGCTGTTTAGCAGGCACAGAGCCAAGGATACTGCGTGGTGCATGGCCTGGGAACAAGGGTTTGGATCTGGCATAACTGCCAGATCTGGGCCCCATCCCTGGGCTGCCCTGCCTGCAGGAACACCCTCCCTTTCCCCCGTTCTGACCTCCCTCCCACCTTCCTGCCTAGAAAAGCCTGTGCGCTGGTCAAACCTGGCCTAACAGCCGCATCCCAGCTCCATCTCCTCTCCAGAGGGGATGCCATCCTGCCGGCATGCCCACCCCCCCACCTGGAAACGGCCTCCCTCCTGCCCAGAAACGCCCCTGGTGCAGGAGCATCGCACCTCCAGCTTTGGTCGGTGCTGTTGGGCTGACACGGTTGCTAGTGTCAGCCCATTGGCAGCAGTGCTGGCGTGAGGGTGCTGGTTGGTGCTCTCGAGGCTAGCAGCTAGCGTCCGCCCAACGTAGGGCCTTGGATTGCGCCCGCAGTTTCTGGTTTCTGAATATGTAGATAATCAGGGCCCAGTCCTATCCAACTCTCCAGCATTGATGCAGCCACAATGTAGTCCCAAGGTAACAAATACCCCCTTATCTGTTACCTTGGGACTACATTGTGGCTGCATCAATGCTGGAAAGTTGGATAGGATTTGTATGCCAATAAAGGTTATGATGATGATGAATACCCCCTTATCTTGAGGAGGGCTCTGTGATTGCCCCTCCACTACAGGATGCAGCACATGCTCTGTTGGCACGGCTGCATCAGCACAGGAAAACTGGATAGGATTGGGCCCACAGATGTTTTGTATAGTTCTAGCTAGTCCTTATTTGTTTTTGTAAGAGCCTGGCAGAAGCATTTTCCAAGTACAAGACGAAGTATGCAAGTCTTGTCACACACAGTAAACAAAACAGATTTTAATTATGCAGAGCACAGGAGCTTTCCAATGCCTCAGTTACCTGTAAATAAATCATTATCCTTGTTTGTTACAGGTGATCACATTTTTTTTATAATTCATTATCATCATCAATTTATTAATACAATCAATGACTAGCATAATCAAATCAACATCAATACAAGAAACCCCATTATTATGTATTACTAGTTAAAATTCTGTAATTCTTAAATGAAAAAGATAGAGCCAAGGACAGGTTTTATCAGGCCCAAATCCTATGATGTGGATGTGTGAATGAGCTATCGCAAATGAAATACGACTTCCCTGTCACCTCAGACCCAATGATTTTCTGTTCACACTTTCAGCCACAAATCATCAAGTTAAAAATAGGGGGGGGGAACAAGTTATGCACATGCAAATTAACTCGTAGAGTGTTACATCACCAGTAGCCTCACATCAGTTGGTTGGAGTGTACCACTTGAAACTGCCTTCATGTGTTTGAATTCCCCCCCCACACACACACACAACATAAAAAAATAGTCTGAACATAGTTGAGGAAAGCAGCAAGGACAAGCTTTGGGCCCCTTTCATGTCAGCTAGGGGAGCTATTTCTTACAGCCTAGCTCCAAAGAGAACTGTAGAGCTCCTATGATGGTTATTTGTGACTGTCCACCCGCGCCCATATCCTGATTCTCTTGCCTTCCTTATGAATAGGCTCTTGTGAGTTGACGTCTAGGTTGACTAGATAAGGCACAGGCCAAAATCCCATCCCATCAGAGGGTCCATCTGACTAGGCTGTTCTCCGAACCTCAGTACCAGTCAGAGCAGAATCAGGTATCCATCAGAATGTCTGCCTGTCATGTAATGGGAGAGGCAACACAACCCTTCTCCATTTATACCCCTTCCTTTTTTCCCTTCCTTCTTTCCCTGTCATGAATGCTGTTCCGGCAACTGAGCCCTTACAACTGAGCCCATCAGTTTTTGACAATCGGCACTGCTGGTAGGTCACTCACATCCCCCAATGGCTCTACTGAAAAATGACCTTCTCCCAAACTCCCGCAGCACACTTGCAGACCATTTGTGGGCCAACCTATTGGTTAAAAATCACTGCTTTACAAGATATGAAGCAAGCATGCCCAGGAGAAAAGGCCAGGCTAGAAGCCTCTTGTTCTGTACAGGTTATATTTCAATATATAGAGGAGGTGTGTTTGGTTATTTACCTGAAAGAGCACTCAGACATTTGTTCCTATTCATTGTGCAACTCAGCATTTTCTAGTACTTTATTATCCAACACATAACCTGGGACAATAAAAATGATACAGTTTTATTATGAGTATTTATTCTAGCAGCTGAATATATTTGAATATCTGGGGAAAATTCCTCTGGGCCCTGAGAGTGGCAGTAGTACTTTATAATGGAATCTATTAAAATAATAGAGGTAAATCATCAGAGTTTGGGGTTTCTGTCACATGCCAAGGAATGTTCTGTTGTCATATTGCAAGTGGTTCTTTTAGCCCAATGAAAGAGTGATCGAGGACAACATTAACGCTGAACCACAGACTAATAAAAAAAATTGTGGCAGGAAATATATCAAAAGCCTCACTGTTTTTGGAGCATCACCCAGCTCTTTATCAAGGAAAATTCTACAAAATGGACTGTAGCTCTGTTCATTAAAGGCTCAATCCTAACCTGACGTTAGGCCAGCACAATTAGGCCAACAAAGTTTGGCTGGCGCAAGGGACACTGTAAAGTATATTTGGACCACTCTCTGAGTCAGGGAGGATGGTGCATGTCCGTGTGCTGGCCTCTCTGATTCTGAAACTTTGCTGGCCTATTTGTGCCGGCCTAACTCCAGGTTAGAATTGCTCCCTAAAATGTATGATACAAATCTTTTTAAACAACTCCATATACAGATGTTTTTGAGATTCAAGGTACTTTAAATAGGAACACATGTTTTCAAAATAAATGTATTACTGGCAGATTAGATTAGATAGAAATTTATTGGTCATACATGGTATTTCACCATACATGGAATTTCACCATACAAATAAAGTGGCTTTAAATAGACTAGCCACTGTTCAGGTTCAAAACAAAGAATAATTTTATCAATTTTACCAATTCATCACTTGGCCAATTCATATGAAACCATTCACCAACCTGCCAACCATGCTGTTAAGAATAACACATACGTGTCCAGCCTTCCACCTGGTTCTTCCAACCGCCATTTTGTTCTGCGTACTCACGTGTGGGTCTGAATGTCTGAACCATGCATCTCACATGGTTTAAGTATTTTTTTTTTTTGCAGTATCATTTCAGCACATCAGAAAGTTCAGACTTTTTCTTCCTTCCTGTGTACTTGGCAGAACCATTCATTTTTTGATTGCGATCCCTTTGGGAACAGGGAACCATTTATTTATTTGTTTAACTACGTAACCCACATTGTAAACTGCTCTCTTTGTAAAAAGGGCCACGGTGCATGTTTGTCAGGACGGCTCAGGAGGGTGGGCAGCGGTGGTGGTCGGGTGCTCAAAATGCTGCCCCCGCCACTTGGGACCACATGATCCCCTAGATCCCTTCCCTAGTTAGGGACACCTCTGCTCTAAGCTGTGAAATGCGTCACCTGGTGATGGATGCAAATCAAGCTGCTGAGAACAGCACAGGATCTTTTTTCTGTTCCGTTGGCAACCCCATGTATTGCCTGATAGGTTATCTTCACCTGCTTGTGCTTGGCTTGGTGAACAGTTTGGTCTGTTGTGCCTTAGTGCATAGCTAGATCCCTGTTGGATAGTGTTAAGCATTGCAAGTTGTTAAAATTTTAAAAAGGCAGGCAGGCAGGCATCTTTTTTACCACTTTGTAACAAATAAAGGGCATGAGTGGAAATGGCAGACTTTAGCAGCATGTGGCCAATGCTGGCATCCTGCTCCCAAGCCCACACTCACTAAGCTGCAGTGTGATCCCAACAGCAATCCACAGGGGACCTCACAGTACTTACCTCTTACTGTGATATCCATGAATCATCCACACTACAAGCACAGCTTGTAACAATTGCTCAGGGCTGTAGGTCATTCCGTTTTTCTTTTCTTTTCTGAGAATTAATATTCTATTTACTTGCTGCTCACAGGAGGGATAGGCGAGTAGGTAGGAGGCCTTAAATCTGATGCATTTAGATGGAGTTTGCACTTAATCAAGATGTTTTGTTAGCGATCAAGTTTTTGGAGTTTAATTTCATATTTCTGGTTTCCTAGAGGCTTTTCAGGATTGCCTGCCTGCCCCTTTGTCACATATATCTTCCCTTTTGATCACTAGGAAAGCAGTAGCTATATGACTTATGTCCTGCTTGAACACTTCCTCATTTAAAGCGAGCCCTTTGCAGTTATGTCAGATTTGCTCAGCTCAAGGGTATGTTTTCTAAATGATAAAAATGTATCAAGACTCTGCTCGTCTTCCTGCCATTGAAGTCTGAAACCTAATTTATATCTGGCAGATATCAAGTTTCTGGCATGGGTACTTGCAAAATGTTTGTTGCTGCAGGCTTGCAGAGAAGACCTTGGCCATAAAGAAGCCCCTTGAAGCATGTTTTAATTCTGCTACTGGAGGCACAAGCATTTTAGAGGAATGTGGCATTCATCGCCCCCATTTGTCCACTACTGGTATTCCAGTAGTGTGTCTATCTTGGTCCATTGTATATAACTAATAGAAGGGTCCTAAAGGTCAACTCTTGGTACCCTAGAGAAGACCTAGACCTTTAAGAACCTGGATTCACGTTGATTGAGTGGATGCATCTTCTCCCTGCTGTTAAGAAAGTGTGAAGCTGACTGAGGCAGATCTCTGGACCAGCAGACACCAGATCCTGGCCCTGGATTCAGCACCTGAAAAAGGCTTCCCCTGCGGGCTTGGAGCTTTTCATTCCACACTGCAGTGTCTTATCTTGCAAGCCCATCTCTGTTCAAAGTTGCGCTGGCCAGCTGCTTCCAATGCCCATCTCTCCAGCTTACTCAGAGGGCAGAAGTGGCTGCCGGAGACACTTTGTATAAAGGTCAGCTTGCAAGATAAGGCACTACAGCGCAGAACGAAAAGCTCTGTGCCAGCGGGGAAAACCATTTTTGCAATGCAGCAGTCCGATGGTTTGAAGACCACTGCTCTGCAGGCCTTGAACTAGGCTCTTCCGTCCCCCCAGTTGGACTCTGTTCTCTGTTCTTATACTGTATATGGCACAGCCATTGAGAAGATCAAATAAGTTAGATGTCTATGTATCTGTTAGATTTGTATCTAGCCCTTCCTACAGAGAGATCTGCCATTTAGGTAGGCTACACTTCCATCAGTGGTTCCCAACCTTAACTTAAAGGTAAGGAACCAAGACGTATTTCTGTGGCTGTTATGGGGCAATTTGATGGTGACAACACTTCTGGCTTTACACTGACACCATCACCTACCAAGGAAAAATGAGGGTTTTTTTTTACTTACTCATCTGCAGCGGCAGTGAGAACCTGAGTTTTGGGGCGTCTCTAGCTGCCACCGCAAATGGGTGACTCAAAAACATTTTTTTTTACTTAAGTCAGTGGTAGCACTAAGCCAGAAGCACCACTCCCACCAGCCTGCCTTCACCACTCCCCTTAAGGGAGAATGCAGGGCTTCCCACTGCCCTGGGGGATCGCAAGCCCCAGGTTGGGATTCACAGAGAGTGGCGTGCCTCTGGCCTTCTAGAGAGTTGTATACTTGAATGAGGCATTGATATGCCTTCCCCCCCCCCCCAGATGTATTTGCAGGAGGAAACCAGTTCCTTTCTGGCTCATGGCATTATCACAAAGCATCTTTGCAGTGAAAGGAAAAATGAATGTACCCATTATAGGGATACCAGGATACAGATCAAATGTCACTGTGGATTCTTCCTAATCATTCCTGAGACATGCACAACAACCCAGGGACAGTGGACCACTGTTAGCTTTGCTTGTTGTCCAAAATAATCTGTTAAATCAGTGGTTCCTAATCACTACATGAAGGTAAGGGAACAACAAAGTACCTGTAGAGACGGTATGGGGTGTGTGCGTCTGGAGGTTTGGCACTTTTGCTATCACACTGCCATAGATAAAAAAGGGTGTTTCTTACTTACTGGAGGCAGTTATGGTCTTTCAGAGGGTGCGGATGCCTATAGCCCCCTCTGCAGGCCTCCCTGCTCTGCAGAACAGCTCCATAATGAGATTGTGACCCACTAGGTTCAAGATACAAATACAGTGAATGTTTTCCAAACAGCTCAAGGTAACAATGTGCCATAATTGCTTTAAAAAAGTGAATGGAGTTACTTGGTCTCCAGAAGTGGGCTGAAGTGGGCTGTGACCTCATTGCGGACCAAAACCAGAAGTGGGCTGTGACCTCATTGCGGAGCTGTTCTGCAGTGCATGGAGGTCTACAGAGGGGGCTTCAGGCCCCCCACACCCTCAAAGGACCATAACAACCCCCAGTCCGTAAATAAGCACCCCTTTTGATTGGCAGCGGCGTGATTGCAAAAGTGCTGTGACTGCCGTCATCGCCATGCCCATTTAAGGGGAAATCGTTTCTTTCCAGTTGGCCTTGTGGGGCCAGGCCCCCAGGTTGGAAAACACTGTTTTAAACAAATGAATCTGAAGGTCAGAAAGCATTGTCGACTCCACAAATTCAATGAATATGATAAATATTTATTTGTTTTCTGTAAACATTGAAATGAAAGGAGTGCTCTGGTGGGAGCCATTGTGTATACATTGCAATGAAACAATAGTGGTCCCAGCTCATGCATATATTCTGCTAGTGATTTATGGAACATTCAGCATGGATATATAGAAAGCACATAAAATAGTTTCCTGTGTTCCTGAACTTAAATGTCTTAAAGCTTTCTATAATTGTTTTAACTCATGATAAAATTACTGCACTTATTCTCAGTCAATTAATAATGGAGTTCTTCCTAATGTAATCTGCAAAAAATCTATGACTTTCTCCACTGGAATTTTTTTTGAGAAAAAAAAGGATACGTATCCAACACCTGTCCACAATCCTATGTATGGTATGCCTACTCAGATTTAAGCCCCATTGCGTTAAATGGGGCTTACTCCCAAGAAAATCTGTATAGGTTTTTAGACGAATACAACACATAGGATTGTGCAGTAAGACTCTTGGCACATTCAGAATCAAAGATGAAAGCCCTTTCAGTGCAATATGGTGCAATGGTGCAATGTCTGGATGTTTGAAATATCTGGGGATTCAAATGGAGTTCAAATACCTGCTCAGCCGCCACATCTACTATGTGACACTGGGCTAGTCACTACCTTTCTTTCTCACAGGATTGTTGCAAAGATAAAATGAACTAAACTTAAGCAATACCATGACTTTCTTCTGGAAGTCAAAGAAATACAAACATGATAAATTATTTTAAAATATTAGTTCATCCCTGTCTAGCTATTAGATCAAATCCAAGAGACAACTAGATACAAAATCCATCTCAGAAGTTGACATTTATCTCCAATGAGCCATAAACCAGTGAAGTGGAATATTTATATTACCTAATCCAAATAGATGATTCTGAATTAATAATAGTGAGCATTGTGTCTGTCCTATTTCAGCAAGTGTTCTTATAGTTCACTGTGTTCCTTGATCCTTTCTTCCGCTTGTGTTCTTTTGTGTCCAAAAAATCTGTCAGCTGTAGGGAAATGGACTCTATACAACATCTATTGTTAAGATTGATTTATAAAACACTTTTCTATGATTTTCCATGTTGTAAAAATAAAAATAAAAATACAGAAAATGCTGCCAAGAGTTCAAATACAAGTTACCCAAATGCAGTGAATGTTTTCTCAAACAGCTCAAGGTAACAATGTGTCATACTTGCTTTAAAAAAAATGAATGGAGTTACTTGGTCTCCTGTAAAGATGACTTGGAGGTGGTATTATTATTATTATTATTATTATTATTATTATTATTATTATTATTATTTATTTACTGGCCAGGTATGTAGACCATACCCGGAATTTAATATGGCTACCGGCCACACTTAAAAACACTACACACACACCATAAACAAAGAATACACAAGACAATTAAGAACAAATTCTGCAAACACCAGTTGCCTCAACTCCCAGTCGCGTCAGATGGTTACAAGTTCAGCAGTTTGATGGCACAGGGAAAAAAACTATTTTTGTGCCTCGATGTTTTAGTGTACAGTGTCTTATATCGCCGACCAGAGGGGAGAAGATTAAACAAGTTGTGGCCAGGATGTCGTGAATCTGCTGCGATCTTTTCCGCTCTCTTTTTAGCCCGTGCAATGTACAACTCTTCCATTGATGGCAGATCAGCTCTGATTATCTTTCCAGCAGTTCGGACAGTCCTCTGAAGCCTGTTCTTGTCCAGTTTGGTTGCCGAACCGTACCAGACAGTTATGGAAGAGCAGAGGACAGATTCGATAATGCCTCTGTAAAATTGGACAAGGAGCTCACGAGGCAGATTGAATTTCCGAAGTTGTCGTAGGAAGTACAGACGCTGGTGAGCTTTTTTAATAATGCCATCAATGTTGATTGACCATTTCAGATCCCGAGAGAGTACAGAGCCCAAGAACCTAAACGACTCCACTACAGAGACCGTGCTGCCTAAGACGGAAAGTGGGAGTATACAAGGGGGGTGTTTCCGAAAGTCCACTACCATCTCCACCGTTTTCTGTAGGTTGAGCACTAAGCTGTTACTGTTGCACCATGCAACAAGATGCTCAACTTCCCGTCTGTATGCCGACTCGTCACCGTTCTTAATAAGTCCAATGACCGTCGTATCATCTGCAAACTTTAGAATCTTAACAGAGGGATTCGTGGAAATACAGTCGTTCGTATATAAGGAGAAAAGCAGTGGGGAAAGTACACACCCTTGGGGGGCTCCCATACTGACTGTACGGATATTAGATGTTGTTTTCCCCAGTCTCACTTGCTGTTTCCTGTCTACCAGAAAGCTATGTATCCATTTACAAACAGAAATGGGTACCTTTAGTTGAATCAATTTGAGATACAATTTAGATGGTACAATTGTATTGAACGCGGAACTGAAGTCGACAAAAAGAACCCTTGCATACGACCCTGAGGAATCCAGATGTTGTAGGATGTAGTGCATAGCCATATTGACGGTATCATCTACTGATCTGTTAGACCGATATGCAAACTGAAGAGGGTCTAACAAAGGATCAGTGATGTCCTTCAAATAGGCCAGCACCAATCTCTCAAAGACTTTCATCACCACAGATGTTAAGGCGATAGGTCTGTAGTCGTTCAGTCCGCTAATAGAAGCTTTCTTAGGTACTGGGGTAATGATGGAGGTTTTAAAACATGTAGGGACACTACACAACTCCAACGAGCTGTTAAAAATCCGTGTTAAGATAGGCGCTAGTTGTACAGCGCACACTTTCAAACAAAAGGGAGTCACCCCATCTGCTCCCGGAGCTTTCCTGACCTTTTGTATCTGAAGAAGATCACGCACGTCTTTTTCACAAAACACCAAAGAAGTAGGTTCCTGAGATACAGGAACAACAGTAGAAGAGACGGTTTTTAACACTTCTGAACCCAAATGGTTTACAGCAGGTATGGATGATGGTGTTTCAAATCTGCAGTAGAACTCATTTAGGTCCTCTGCCAACTTCTGGTTTTCCAGAACCGGGGAAGATGTTTTCTTATAACCCGTAATGTTCTGTAAGTTCCTCCAGAGAGTAGCAGAGTCATGATTTTCCATTTGTGTCTTCAACTTGTCACTGTACGTTCTTTTTGCCGCTCGAATTTCCTTTATTATTTAATATTATTTAATAATAATTTATTATTATTATTATTATTATTATTATTATTATTATTATTCACATATACACAGTCAAAATGATAAAAAGATCACAAATATCACAGACTGGTCTTTTTATTGGCAATTGAAGCTCTAACCAAGAGCCTAAGAATTGTCCAAATATCTGCGTAAGATGTCCCCAACAGCGTAGATTTTTGTAGGTCAGACATTCTTATATCATTGATCTTCAAAGTTTCTAGATTTTTTTGTAAATTTTTCAAAAAAATCCAAGTGCCCCAATGACAATTGGCACTACTTTGGATCATTTTTGCCATAATCTTCCAATTTCAATTGTCAAGTCCCTATATTTTATATTTTTTTCAAGTTCTTTGTCTTTATTACTACTACTACTACTACTACTACTTTAGTCCCATATGGACAACATATACAGGAAGACTGAGTGCATGTGTTTGAAAGAGTCCATGTTGGGCACATTGGTCATGCCCTGCACTTCTGTGCATTCATCAGACATTCTAGTGCATTTTCAACCTTTTCCTTCTCACGGCATACTGACCTCTGTGGTCTTCTCTATGGTTGTCACTTCTTGCAATGTCACTTGCAGGAGACTCTTCCAGGTTCTGCGGCTCTGTTTTTTTGGCAACTGGATGTACTAATGGATTGTGTGTGCCTCTTCCAGCAGAGGCACATTCCCATGGCGTACCTGCAGACCTTTTGCAGCATACCACTGTGACGCAGCACAACAGTTGAAAATCACTTTTATAGTGGAATTTGCAACATGCATTTTTCAAGTTACAGGTTGCATAGACAGCCTATATGTAGGGTGCTTTTTGTTTGTTTGTTAAAAAGGCATACAAACAAAAACCCTGCCTTTACAAAATCTGTGAAAAATAACACCTTTTTGAAACACCCCTACCTATAGGTGTGTAGGCATTTGACATGGGCAATTTCAGAGGTTTTCCTGTTAGGGATGCTGGCCAAGGTCCCACCAGAATGGACTGATCCCCTGAACACCCTGCCCCGATATCTGTGGCAGTTGTTGTGCAATTTGGGCAGGATACTTGCTCCGCTGCTGCACATAACACCTACAAATGAAAGCATCCTTGCTTTCATTGGGTCATGGGAGAAGGAAGGAGCTGCTCCCTGCCACCATTGGGAAGCCTGGGGTATAGGACAGTACCAGTCTTTGTCCAGGTTCTTCATTAAATTGATGCCAGAACAGGGAGCAGTACATAAAGTCAGATAAATGAATGGAACTCAAAGACTGGACCAGCAGAAACGATGCTGACCTACCTTTTCTATGTTCATTTTCCCTGGATATATTGTGTGCACAGGATTTATTGGCAGCACAAACAATGGGCCATTATCCATTCTTTACAAATCCTGTTCAATAGAGTAACCATATTTATTTATAATACACCTATTGCTTTTCACTTTGTGAAAAAGTGACTTTGTAGTTCGCAGAAATAAATTGGAGTATGCTTGTAGATAATTTAGATCCCAATTCTCTTTCATTAGCACAACCCACATGGAAATGCTGGTCATTGAATGTTTTCATTAAAGTACAATATCCTTGTTCAGGCTGGTGACCTTTTGCAGTGAACTGTGATATGATTAGCCGAAGAATTTGGCCTCATCTGCTTTGGCCTTCTTGTTAAAACATTTCATTTTAACTTGTCAAATACGATCCTGTAAATTTAAGCTGGAATCAAATACAGAATTAGTACAGCTCTCAATATATGTTGCCCTATTGGTGAGCAAATAAGCATTTGGAAAATTAGAGAACAGTTAGACGTTGAACATCAGTGTAGGGACTGCACTCCTGTTCACATTCTCCGGAAGTGCTGGCAGTGATGTCATGAAGTCATGTTAATGTCAACACTGTCAACACTTCCAGGTCACCGAGCTCTGCACTGAAGATCATGGGGCAGGACAGTTTCAGAAACACTGATAAGGGCATAGATAAATTAGGATTGTCAGGGGACAATCTGTGCTTAGAGTCAGGGTGGAAGGGCTAGGAAGGGTGTGTTATTAAGGTAAGTGGGCAATGCTTGGTTTCCTGGGCTACCATCTTTATATGCTGCACAGTGTTCTAAACTGCAAGACAGAAGCAGACAAAACTATCTTGCACAATTTTTTTAACCTCTTCATTCATGCCTGACTAGGTGAAGACTTACTGATGTTTGGAAGTGAGCATCCATTTCGCCTTATCTGTTTCTGATACAGGAGTTTTAATTAAGCGTTTCTGCCAAAGGTTGATTGTATGTTAATCAGCTCAAACAAACCAGAACTTGAGATTCTTGAGACGTATCTAAAGGTTTATTTTTAGACTCAAAGTCAGCGCTGAGGTGAAATTAAAATTCTGCATCTTAGGTGCTGCAGAGCTGGAGAGACATTTTCCACTCTGTGAGGTGGGATTTTTTTGCTGAATATCATGAATGGAATCAGTTTTACAGTCAATAAAAAATACCAGTTCTCTGCCTTTTTCTAACCTTAATTAAGATTAGAAGTTGTGGAGGGGTGGGATCCTTAAAATGATTGACATTTCAATTGAAATGTATTCAGTATAGTTTGCCTTTCAAGCGGAGGTTGGATCTCTCTCAATGTGGAGCTGATTTCATGCATTTTGGCATGCTTTTTTTTTATCATATGAAGTTGTCTTATACTGTGTCAGTGCAGGGACAGTGTCTCGTGATGGGCATTGTAGGGGACATTTCCATGGCATCTCTTCAAGGATCCACGTAGTTTGCAACTTGAACATACAGTTCCCAAAGTGGCAGGTCATGACCCACCATCAGGAACTAAAACTGGACCATTCCCTCTTAGTAGGGAGGAGTGTCCCACTAAGTGTCCCAATATCACCACAGCAGTCCCAGTGCCAGGGGCACCCAGGGGCTTTTCCTCTTACCTGGGGGTTACACTGGCCTTGGGGAAGATCTGGGAAGCCCACAGTGTGGACCTCTCTGCCCCTTGAAATCATCCCAATTCACAACTGGAGCACACTTCTGGTTTTCTATCTAAAACCAGAAGTGCGCTCCAATTGAAAATCAGAGTGACTTCAAGCAGTACGGATGCCCACAGAGAGGGCTGAAGGCCTCCCATACCATCCCCAAGACCAGCATAACCCCCCTGGGTAAGGGTCCTTAGGTGGCTGCTGCTCCGTGATCCCTGAGGCACCATTGGGACAACCCCCAGGTCTCACTACTGCCAATATGTACTTGGGGTCATATGAATGGGCAGCCAAATGGCAGATGCATTTCAACGTAGACAAATGTAAAGTGATGCACATTGGGGCAAAAAACCAAAACTTCACCTATAGGCTAATGGGTTCTGAGCTGTCTGTGACAGCTCAGGAGAGAGATCTTGGGGTGCTGGTGGACAATTCAATGAAGGTATCGACCCAGTGTGCAGCAGCAATTAAGAAGGCCAATTCTATGCTTGGGATCATTAAAAAAGGGGTTGAGAATAAAACAGCCAATATTATCATGCCATTGTACAAATCGATGGTAAGGCCGCACCTGGAATATTGTGTCCAGTTCTGGTCACCGCATCTCAAAAAGGACATAGTGGAGTTGGAAAAGGTGCAGAAGAGAGCGACAAAAATGATTACGGGGCTGGGGCACCTCCCTTATGAAGAAAGACTGCAGCGTTCGGGGCTCTTCAGTCTAGAAAAAAGGGGCCTGAGGGGGGACATGATTGAGACATACAAAATTATGCATGGAAGGGATAGAGTCGATAAAGGGATGTTCTTTTCCCTCTCAAAACACCAGAACCAGGGGGCATCCGCTAAAACTGAGGGTTGGGAGAGTTAAAACAGATAAAAGGAAGTACTATTTTACCCAGCAGGTAGTTAATCTGTGGAACTCTTTGCCACAGGAGGTGGTGATGGCATCTGGTCTTGATGCCTTTAAGAGGGGATTGGACAGATTTCTGGAAGAAAAGTCCTTTGTGGGCTATAAGCAATGATGGGTTGTAGCCTCCTTACATTAGTGGTAGGCTACTTCAGAGTACTGGGTGCAAGGGAGTGGCAACAGGATGCAAGCATCTTGTTGTCTCATGCCTCCCTGGGGCACCTGGTGGGCCGCTGTGAGATACAGGAAGCTGGACTAGATGGGCCTTTGGCCTGATCCAGCAGGGCTCTTCTTATGTTCTTATGGGGTCCCAAAATCTGAGTAGGACTTTGGAAACAGCTGATCTACTGCAGAGTAACCATGTGACTTTAGATTTTCCAGTGGTCCTGTTAACAATGGAGACTTCGTTGACTTCATGATAACAATGGAGGCTTGGGGTAATAAGGATTTTCTGCTCCCTTCATAGCACTTTTCTGCTCCCTTCATAGCACTAGAGTTCCCAGGTTTCCTGGGAAGGCAAAGTGATGGAAAAATTAGTTAGTGGTGTCTAAAGATTTCCATTTTTTTTTTCAGAAATAGACTCCTTGAATGTGACTATGGTTCTGTCTTACAAGTGTCCTCTTAGGCTTGTATAGTATCATTTCATCTGCGTAATGAATGCCAATTCAGTTTCCATAAACATAACATAAAGCAATCCTGAACGTTTTGAGTATCGCGCTAGGTGAACCTAGATTGGCAAAGCATCTAACCTGGCAAAACGTCTAAAGCAGTCTGTCAACTGTCAAGCCATCACCATCCATGAGGTGCAAGTCACAACATTCACCATCTGTATTTGAAAGAATGTTCACAACCTGTTTTGTTTTGCTTTGGGGATAGGATAAGCTTTAAATCTCCTCTTAAAGTTACTGACCTAATGTACAATGTTATAGTTGCTCTACTGATACCATATGTTCAAAGTATGGGAGATGTTTGAAACTGGGCTGCTGATTAAGCAGATTAAGCAAAGCTAATTGAGCAAAGGCCATCACTTGCAAGTTAAGTTGCCAAAATAAAAATGACCATAGAATCTTTATGAATGGGTAAAGATGGGCTTTAATGAGCATTGGGCTACTGCACATTGCACCCTTCCTTCACCCCAGACCTCACCCACTGCCCGCCTTAGTATACCAACTTAGGGTGCATCCTACCCAGTGCTAGGGTAGGAGCACCGGCCACCCAGCGCCCTATCCAGCGCTGGGTAAATGGAGGCTAGAGCCCCCTTGCAGCAAGGGAGCATGCACGCCCTTACCATAGGGGAGGCTCCAGCCTCCCCTATGTGCTCCTCGGGTCTGCGCCCACTAAAGAGCGGGCACAGATCCAAGGAGACCGTGCGGCCTGAATTGGGGCTGCGCGGCCTCCCTGATGGGCTTAGGATGTGGCCATATGGCCACCTCCCAAGCCTGCCCACGTCACGCCCAATCACGCCCCGCCTCCCTCCCTCCAATCCCTGTGCCGCCTTGGCAAGGAGCCTCCCTCGTGTCAACCGGTTTTGGTCAGTGCGAGAGATGCTCAGCACGGTCGCAGCAGGGCCAGTGCTGCCTGCAGTGCAGGTCCTGTTGCCTTAGTGCCGGCATGGGGGTGTCGACCGCCGCTCCTGGGTCAGCACTAAGGGCGCAGCGTCAGCGTAACCCCGTTGTGCTGACGCTGCACAGGGTTTAGGATGCTCGTGGCACTTGGGCATCTTTGAAGACCTCTATAGTGTAGCCACTGCTGCTCACTGGAAAAGTCTTTCAGCAGTTTTCAACCACTGTGTACTAACTTCCAGCAGCACACCTGCTGAGATCATGAGATCTCAGAAGGAGGGAGAGAAAGAGGGATGGTCAATGCTACACTTTAGAAACTTTTCATTTTTTTATGGGGATGGGATGATGGGGCTTTCCCCTCAGAAATCCTCTAAGTTTGAAGCAATGGCCGACACCTGTATTTTGAGGGTAGCCATGCAAAGACCCTTGTTTAGGCCAGCCTGTAAGAACTTCAGAATATAGGTGAAGTGGGTTGAATCTGGTGTTCGGATCACAAACACCTTCTATGTTGTTCTGCTGCATAGCTGTTGAAAATTGTTGTTCTAAGCACAGAAGTTGGTGGGAGGGACTTTCTTCTCTGCTTCTGGTATGTGTGTGTGTGTGTGTGTGTGTGTGAGAGAGAGAGAGAGAGAGAGAGAGAGTCCTCTCTCTCTCAACATAGGGTTGGATTTCAAGTTTAGGAAGATCCCAGTAGACTTGCCAGCTTTTCCAAATGTCAATAAGGGACACACAGGTATTGGGATACTGCTTTCTATTAAACCGCTCCATGATCACCAGAAATAATACAAAAATTATGCAGTTAGCCATGGCGAGGCAGCAGCAAGCAGCAACAGAAGCAGAATTTTAGAATGGGATTTTTTAAGTCCCGTTCAACATTGATACAGGACACAATTTTTAAATTTTAAATTTGGGAAGTCCCTTAAAATAAGGGGCACTTGGTAAGTCTAGATCCCCGGTGCAAATAAACCCGGAACTATGCAGGATCAGGTGTTCCTTTCTGTTTGGGCAGAGTGGGACAACACAGAAAGTTTGCATGAGCTTAAAACGACTTCCTTTTCATGCTGGATATGGAAACTAAGATCTGACCTGGACCCTTGTGCCCAGAAGAAACTAAGGTCAGATTGATCTTGTAAAAGTGGTTTGTTTCAGTTTTATCACCTGGTGGCTGAATCATCCTTGTCCGTGTAGGACAAATTACTAAATGTGTTCTGCCAGCCCTCCCCCCCCCCCCAAAAAATGCACATTCCGACCTTCCCTTGTGGCACACTGACTGTGACCCAGATGACATGGCTTGTCACTGCACTGCATACAGTGCTGGGTATGGAAGATTGCACTGAACTGCAGCGGGGCTTTTTTCCTTGTTTTTCAATCCGCTGTGGACGGATTTAGCCAGTAACACAGAAAGGGATTTGCCATGAAGACCTCGGTTTTAGAAGCATGTTCTGCTTTGTGACATTTGAATAATGTCACAATGTGGATGGTGAATTTGATATGTACCTTTCCCATTCAACTTGGTATCCTCTTTTTAAGGTCCTGCAGCTGACTGGGTTGCAATCTTGCTGTCTAACCCAGTGCTTACTGAGGAGAAGACACAAAATTGAATTTAAAATGTATTAAGAATCAGCAGTCTTCACTGTCATTTTTCCTCCATGGGGTTGCCCATAATATTCAGGCTGCCAAACTTTTGCATTTTTTTACACAATAGTGCCATGCTTGCCAAGGGGGACTGTGTGTGGCTGTGTGGCTGTTTTCATCCTATTCTAGACCTCATCTCCTCATACTCTAGCAGTCAAACCTGTCTGTAATAACAAGATGATGCCCATAACCGGCTGAAAACTGCCATATATGTTTAAAAAATGAAAGCTCAGCAACTCAGAAGTTCCCCTCACCTAACCCCACCCCACACGTGCTACTGCCTCTGCCAAAAATTGTCTCTAGTTTTATTGAATTACTTTCAATTCCTTTCAGTTTCTTCTACAACTTTTGTTAAAACTTTCATTAAAACTGTTCCAGAATTGCCTTGAATAGGAGAAAATTGCCTTTAAAATGTGAATATCTAGTAAGGGGATACACATTCAGTTCCAGATGCTTATAGTTTTGGGGTTCAGTAAATCATTCCTGTCACCTTTGAAAAATACATTAATCATGACTGATTTGGACATATTTTTTTCTGGGAAATAATGGCAGGGGCAGTTCCAATTTTATGTATTTATTAACATTCCTTGAGTCCACAGAATCTCTGATTGATCCTGATTATCACTTGGTTTTGTTGTGGCTCTTTGAGGCAAATGTTTTCTTTCTGTAGGCAAATGTTTTATTGTATGTATGCATGCACACAACTATGTATGGATTTACCTACACCTTTCCCAAAATGCTCCAGGCAGGGACTACTAAAAAGGGTGAAACACAGCAAAGTTTGTCATTGCTGGAAAATCCTGGCTAAAGAGTGTTACTCGGAGTTGTCCATTGAACTGCAAGAGGCCAAAGTGATTTCTCCTGTTTAGAGACACCAAATTCATGATATAAGTCCAAGATGCCACCTCCAGTTTTATTTTGTTGGGTTTTTTATTGTAATAATTGAGGAATAATGTCTGGGTTATGTGACTTTTTGCCAAATCACCTTGTGGACATGAAGAAATGGTGGTGTGCAAAACGTTGAAAAAGAGCAGTAGGTATTGTGTCTACAGGCCAATATCTAAGTGCCAATAGTGTGTGTTTCTCTTCATTCATGCTCAGATATCTAATACAGTGGGATTTCTGTATGTATTCCATTCTGTATGGATCCATTCCCTGACCCTTACCCCCACTCTGGGATATAGAAACCCATGGAATACACAGGCTCGGTCCATCAGCAACCTCTGGACACAACCGCAAGTGCAACGGTTGCGTCATGAGGTGTTCTGAGGCCTGAAGAGGCTGCACGTGCCTGCAAGTGCCTTTCCAACACCTCCGGGGGGGCCTTTCTGAGGCCCAGAGAGGCTGTGTTCTGCCTCACTGGGCATCAGAAAGCCTCCCAAACACAACTGGAAGGTGATTCCGGTTGTGTTCATGAGATCAGGTTTGGGACTGGTGGCAAGTCAAATCTGTGGGTTCTGAACCTGTGCATAAAGAGGACAGTTGTCGTTGCAAAGTTTGTAGGTGCAGTGTCAACTGTGGCATGCAATCAAACTCACTGAAAAACCACATCTTTGCTCATTGATGCTACTCCTTCTCCTATGTTCTTCCCCCCCTCCTTTTTCCATTATAAATGTGAACATTTGGACTAGTTCATTTCTTTTCTCTCCAAGCTTCCTCTTGTTTTATTGACAAGTCCTTGTTTTATCAGAATTCGGTCCTTGTAATTCTGTAGGTGCTTCTGGTTTAATGATGTGCTTCAGTTCTAGGTAAAGGTGGTAAGAATATCAAACCAAGTCTTTGAACCAAGAACGTTTGATCACTGCAGTAGGTGATCTCACGTTCAGGCCCCAGGAACAGAATTCTTGGCCTGCAATTTTTAATCAACAAGCCTCATCCAAAATGGATTTGGAAATGGTAGATGTTCAGAAACAAAAAATGTGAGAGCACCTGGGTTTAACTGGATGTGGCTCGGGAGACAGACCCTACAGTATGGGGAGACGGAGGGCCCAATCATACCCCATTTTTCAGTGCTGATGCAGCCATACCAACAGGGTGCACACTGCATCCTGCAGTGGGGAGGGGAGTCATTTAGGCCTCGTCCAGGTAAGAGAAGGTTTGTTTGTTCCCTTGCCTTGTGGCTGCATCACTGCTGGAATGTTGGGTAAAGTTCAGCCCTGAGGCATTTGCAGCAGCTGCACATTAGAACTCTGCAATTAGCAGTTTGCCAAAGGTCACCTGTGAATGTCCCTCAAGTCAAATGTGTGTTTTCCTTCTCTCACAGTTTTTAAAAAAGTTATTCACTTGCCTAACAGTTTGCACTTTCTGAATATTTTGAACACTTACAAATGTTTGCTTACCCTGAAAAAAAAATCAAGGCAGATGTATTTCAACAGAGTTCTTCCACTTACAGCAAGAGGGCCAGCATCAAAAAAGGGCTGGTTGCTGCAGACCAATATGTTGTTCAGCCTTCCACACTTTTGCATGTCCGTACAAGCCTGTCCCCCCTTTCATGGATCACTGCCTTGTCGTGGCGAAGGGGCTTGAGTAGCTCAATGAAGCTGTGAGCTATGCCATGTAGGGTTACCCAAGATGGGCAGGTCATAGTAGAGAGTTCTGACTAAACGTGATCCGCTGGAGAAGGAAATGGCAACCCACTCCAGTACTCTTGCCAAGAAAACCTCATGGATTACAAAACTAAAAGGCTAAACGATACGACACTGGAAGATGAGACCCTCAGGTCGGAAGGTGTCCATTATGCTACTGGGGAAGAGCAGAACACGAGTACTAGTAGCTCCAGAAAGAGTGAAGTAGTTGGGCCAAAACCGGAAGGAAGCTCAGCTGTGGATGTGTCTGGAAGTGAAAGGAAAGTGCGATGCTGCAAAGAACAATACTGCATAGGAACCTGGAACGTCAGATCTATGAATCAAGGTAAGCTAGATGTGGTCAAACGTGAGATGTCAAGGCTGAACATCGACATCCTGGGAGTTAGTGAACTAAAGTGGACAGGAATGGGAGAATTTAATTCAGATGACCATTATATCTGCTACTGTGGGCAGGAATCCCTTAGAAGAAATGGAGTAGCCTTCATCGTGAACAAGAGAGTGAGAACAGCAGTACTGGGGTATAACCTCAAAAGTGATAGAATGATTTCAATTCGGATCCAAGGCAAACCTTTCAACATCACAGTAATCCAAGTCTACGCCCCAACCACTGGTGCTGAAGAGGAAGAAGTTGACCGTTTCTATGAAGACCTAGAACAGCTTTTAGAATTAACACCCAAAAAAGATGTCCTT
Organism: Lerista edwardsae; assembly: GCA_029204185.1. NCBI lineage: Eukaryota > Metazoa > Chordata > Lepidosauria > Squamata > Scincidae > Lerista > Lerista edwardsae. The sequence goes on from JAJKFI010033292.1 coordinate 33,806, forward strand.
CTCATCATAGGGGATTGGAATGCTAAAGTAGGCAGTCAAGAGGTAATAGGAGTAACAGGAAAGTTTGGTCTTGGAGTACAGAATGAAGCAGGGCAAAGACTGATAGAGTTTTGTCAGGAGAACACATTAGTCATAGCAAACACCCTTTTCCAGCAACACAAACGGCGACTGTACACATGGACTTCACCAGATGGTCTACATCGAAATCAGATTGATTACATTCTTTGCAGCCAAAGGTGGAGAAGCTCTATACAAGCAGTAAAAACAAGACCAGGAGCTGACTGTGGCTCAGATCATCAGCTTCTTATTGCCAAATTCAGGCTTAAACTGAAAAAAGTAGGGAAAAGCACTAGGCCCTCCATGTATGACCTAAATCAGATCCCAAACGAATATACAGTGGAGGTGACAAATAGATTTAGGGGCTTAGATTTGGTAGACAGAATGCCTGAAGAACTTTGGACGGAGGTCTGTAACATTGTACAGGAAGCAGCAACTAAAACCATCCCAAAGAGAAAGAAATGCAAGAAGGCAAAGTGGCTAACTGAAGAGGCTTTACAAATAGCTGAGGAAAGAAGGGAAGCCAAAAGCAAGGGAGAAAGGGAAAGATATACCCAACTGAATGCAGATTTCCAGAGAACAGCAAGGAGAGATAGGAAGGCCTTCCTCAATGAGCAATGCAAAGAAATAGAGGAAAACAATAGAATGGGAAAGACTAGAGATCTTTTCAAGAAAATTGGAGATATCAAAGGACAATTTCATGCTAAGGTAGGCACAATAAAGGACAAAAACGGCAAGGACCTAACAGAAGCAGATGAGATTAAGAAGAGGTGGCAAGAATACACAGAGGAACTCTATAAGGCCGATCTAAATGTTCCTGATAGCCACAATGGTGCGGTCACTGAGCTCGAACCTGACATCCTGGAGTGTGAAGTCAAGTGGGCTTTAGAAAGCCTCACTAACAACAAAGCTAGTGGAGGTGACAGCATTCCAGCAGAATTACTCAAAATCTTAAAAGATGATGCTGTCAAAGTGCTGCACTCCGTATGCCAGCAAATTTGGAAAACCCAACAGTGGCCACAAGACTGGAAAAGATCAGTTTACATTCCAATCCCAAAGAAGGGCAATGCCAAAGATTGCTCGAATTACCGCACCATTGCACTCATTTCACATGCTAGCAAGGTGATGCTCAAAATCCTACAAGCTAGGCTTCAGCAGTATGTGAATCGAGAACTACCAGATGTACAAGCTGGTTTCCGAAGAGGCAGAGGAACTAGAGATCAAATTGCCAACATTCGCTGGATCATGGAGAAAGCCAGAGAGTTCCAGAAAAACATCTACCTCTGCTTCATTGACTATGCTAAAGCCTTTGATTGTGTGGATCACAACAAACTGTGGCAAGTTCTTGAAGAGATGGGAGTACCAGACCACCTTATCTGTCTTCTGAGAAACCTGTATGTGGGCCAGGAAGCAATAGTTAGAACTGGACATGGAACAACCGACTGGTTTCAAATTGGGAAAGGAGTACGACAAGGCTGTATACTGTCACCCTGCTTATTTAATTTATATGCAGAGTACATCATGAGGAAGTCTGGGCTGGATGATTCACAAGCTGGAATCAAGATTGCTGGGAGAAATATCAACAACCTCAGATATGCAGACGACACCACTCTAATGGCAGAAAGTGAGGAAGACTTAAAGAACCTGCTGCTGAGGGTGAAAGAAGAAAGTGCAAAAATTGGCTTGAAGCTCAACATTAAAAAAACTAAGATCATGGCCACCACTCCCATCACTTCCTGGCAAATAGAAGGGGAAGAAATGGAAGCAGTGACAGACTTTATCTTCCTGGGGTCCAAGATCACCGCAGATGGTGACTGCAGCCAAGAAATTAAAAGACGTTTACTTCTTGGGAGGAAAGCTATGGCGAACTTAGACAACTTAATAAAATGCCGAGACATCACCCTGCTAACAAAGGTTCGCATAGTGAAAGCGATGGTTTTCCCAGTAGCTATGTATGGCTGTGAGAGCTGGACCATAAGAAAGGCAGAGCGCCGAAGTATAGATGCTTTCGAATTATGGTGCTGGAGAAGACTCTTGAGAGTCCCCTGGACTGCAAAAAGGTCCAATCGGTCCATCCTACAGGAAGTCAAGCCTGATTGCTCCCTGGAAGGACAAATCCTGAAGCTGAAGCTCCAATACTTTGGCCATCTCATGAGAAGAGAGGACTCTTTAGAAAAGACCCTCATGCTGGGAAAGATTGAAGGAGAAGGGGGCGGCAGAGGATGAGATGGTTAGACAGTGTCACCGAAGCGACGAACATGAAATTGGGCGAACTCCGGAAGCTAGTGGAGGACAGGGAGGCCTGGCGTGCTGTGGTCCATGGGGTCGCAAAGAGTTGGACACGACTTAGCGACTGAACAACAACAACAACACAAGCCTGTCCGTACACAACCCTCTACCAATTATCTGTCTTAATTTTCCTCTGACTTTCACACTCAACCCACTGATATTCTCCCCTTTCCATAATCCTATGAACCCATACTTCATCCCAACATCCTTTCCTAGACCCTTTTCCTTCCCCTTAGCATGCTGCCTTCTTAAGTCTCTACCTTCTCCCCTGGCCGATGCTTGTTTTATGCCTCATCCTTAGATCACCAATTTCAATCAGTATGCCATGACATATTTGTGTGCCATGAAAGGTCTGCAGCTATGCCATAGGAGTTTGGGGCCCAGTGACTGAAGATTGCTGAAAAACAAAACAACTCTTCTGGGTTCTACAGCTGTATTTCTAGGGCAACTATAATGAATTGTCTGTCCTTCTTCTGCTGGCAGAGCCAGTGAAGAGGAAAAGACCATTGTTTCTGCAAGCAGTTGCCCTAGAAACAGAGCTTCAGAACCCGGAAGAGTCTTCCAGAAGCCGGAAGTGACATGTCAGTTCCGGCTCTCGGGAGACTCTTCAACCTTAGAGGTCTTGGGTCATAGACCATTCCAGGAGACCATAGAGAAGACCATAGAGGTCAGTGTGCTGTGAGAAGAAAAAACATTGAAATTATTTATTTGAAAATTGCTGCTTTAGTTCCTCTTGCCATTCTATTGGATCAGAATTGCTAAGAGACACAGTTGTAGGGCCACACCCTATTGTGCCTTGGAAGCAGCTCAGACGGTCACTGCTAGAGGCTTCAATACCACCACATCCTGTTGCGACTCTATAGTACAGACTGTTTACTTTAGTTGAATCTGTCCACAACTGGACTTGGTTCTTGAGAACTACGCTTATTTCTGTTTACTATTGAGGTGTGCTTTGTGGTGGTGGAAGCACCCTCTTGCAATCTGGAAACATTAGATACCACTCTGACATATTAGCCCAAACAACAGAACTGCATAAGAAAGGTTAATAATCCTTTTGAACAAGACTGTGGGAGCAATCCTATACTGCACTGAATTAGCAAGGCCGGCTGGCCTGTGCCAAATGCAGCACAGTATAGGTGAAGCTGGAGCCTCCCCACAGCAAGGGCACGTTCGCACCCTTACCATAGGGGACGCTTCAGCCTCCCCTATGGGCTCCTCGGATCTGCGCCTGCTAAACAGCAGATGCAGATCCGAGGAGACACATGGCTCAAATCAGAGCCATGTGGCCTCCCGAACAGGTATAGGATTCAGCCTTATGGCCACATTTATTTATTTGTTTGTTTGTTTGAAGAACTTATACCCTGCCTTTCCTATGCCGAAGCAAATGCCAAAGGCGGCTTACAGAGAACAACAAAGTACAATGTAACCATAATAAGTAAAACAAAAACATGCCAGGCTCCCCATCACCCGCCCAAAAACGCCCTCCTCTGCTCTGTTTCAAAATGGCGCCACGTTTGCGCCGGCTGGCTTTGGCCAATGCAACGGAGGCGCAGCACGGGTGCAATGGGACGGGCGCTGCTTGCAGCCCCGATCCCGTTGCCTTAGTGCCGACGTGGGGTGCTGATTGGTGCTCATGCATCAGCGCCAGAAACACAACGTTGACACAACCCTGTTGTGTCAACGCTGTGCAATTTCTAGGATTGGGCTGTGTGAAATATGCCATCGTCCAAATAAGGAAAGCTGGAAACCAGTGGCAGTCATTAACTGCAGTCATTAACGGTAGTCATTAACAGTCATTAACTCTGTATCACACATGTCAGCTAATCAATCAGCACAGAAGAAGAGTTTTTGGTCAATTGGAAAGTAATTCTAAAGCATAATTTTGGTTCATTTCAGTTTTTGGAGTCCTAATTTTTGGAAGTACGGTGTTAAATAATGAAATCAGTACCAGTGAGCCTGAATCAGAACCTGATATCTGAGGAACTGTTGTGGATGCAAAATATGCTAGGAATTGCATAAAAGGCAAATCAAGCCCGCTAAATAAATTGTAAAACATGCTGATAGAAATGTAGTGGGCTTCTCTGATACACCTATGGTGTGAATAATTTAATCAAAATTCATTTCAGTGCTAAATGAAATTTAGACGTGGATACCAGAAGCACGTTGTGAATATAATTTTGTTCCAAGTTTCTTTCCATATAATTGTAATCGGAACTGGGGCATATTTACACATATTTTCATAATTTAGGCTGCAATTCTTTACACCTTCCTGGGAGTAAGAGTCCGATCCTGAGGGCTCTGTCGCCAGCTGTACAAGCATACTGCTGGCTCTGGGTATTGTAAACATGTCATCAAGCACATTTATGGCAGCCGGAGAGTAGAGAGCACTTGTGCTGAGGCCAGTGCCAGTCGGCTCCAGCAGCACTGGCCAGTGGTAAGGCCCGTCAGGGAGGGAGGAAGCAAGGAAGGGACGGAACTGGGTGTGAGAGGGGTGGAATGGGCCCACGCGTTGGGTGGCCAGATCTTATCCCTCGTGGTGGGCTGGGTGGTCCAACATGGACCTCCTTGATTCTGCGCCTGATCAAATGCAGGCACAGAGCCCATTGGAACTGCAGCAGCCTTACTTGGGGTAACACTCCCTTTTCCCAAGGAGACCATGGTGGTGGCCTTGGTGGCCTCCAGATGCAGCAGTCGCCATTTTTGCATGACTGCTCCTCTGGGAGCCATCGACCTTTGGATCAGGCGCAAGTCCATGTGGCCAGGAGTGACCCAAATCAGACCCGCCCAGCTGATGGGTGTGGCGGCACTCATGTGCCAGTGCTGCTGCTTGCACTGGCCCAGCAACTGAATCTGCAGCGCAGACGCGCCTTATGGCATGTTTGCGAGAGCACTGGTCTGGCGCAAGGGCAAATGAACTACTTTTTCAGTACAGATAGAAAATGAACTATATACCAGCATCCTATAGACTTTAACCAGTACCCTGAACTTTCTAGTAATTCTTTTAATTCTCTTTTTCTTTGTAGCTCACATTTTCTGTCTGTAACATGCATAGCATTGAATATGAAAGAGAAACATTTTGGCAAGATTCTGTTGAGCTATTTCTGTTGTGTATATATGAACAGCCTATTTTAAAATTCAGTGTATATGAATATTTTAATGCCTAAAATGAGATGGTTCAATGGACAGTCTTTGACTTATCCATTGTCAAGATGTCTTCATTTAGGTAAAAGGTTTTTTGATATTAATAAAATGGACTTTTCCTACTTATGCTGAAAGTATCACCTTTGAGAGACAGGACCAGGTAGCTCTGAAGATATACACCTCCCTGGAGTATAATTCTGTCATTTTTTTAAAAAAAGTATAAGTAGGTCTGTAATTGACGTGCAGCTGTAGTTTAGCATTTAATTACCATACAATTTTACAATTGCAAGAGGGAGTACTTGTAACTTTTTATAATTTAAGACCACTTGGCTTTAATTATGATCCAGCTCTAGCCCAAATGACTCTTTTTAAAGCAAATGAAATTCTCAAGCAAACTGATATCTTAAAACAATTCCCTTATATACTGCTGCCTTTTGTCAGAGGCACCTGCAGGTTCACTGTTTTTTGAGAAAATGGGAGATTCTCATTCTGTTATTCTCAATACAGAGATTGAGAGAGAGCGCACACTTGAGCATGAATACCCAATACTCCTTCACTGTGTATGTATGAAGTGGTTCCCAAACTGTGGGCCCAGAGTCCACCAGGGGGTCATGACCAAATGTTTGGTAGTTTGGGAAATTGACAGGGTAGATTAGGCTATGTCCATCAAAGGTCAAACAACCAGCTACTTGAGGAGAGCAGTGCTGCCCAATCTATTGTACGTAGGCCAGTGTTATTCAAACTGTGGGTCAGGACTCACTTGGTGGGTCTCAACATGATGTCAGGTGGGTTGCGTAGAGCTGGGCGCAGCCATCTTACAAAGATTATCAGGATCCCAATAACCATGACATCACCAATGAGGCACAGCAATGACATCATCCAACCAAGAGCAAACAAATCTAAGCTGAAGGTGCTCTTGGCATCTTCACTCTGATGAAAAATTGTTGTGTTGTCAGGATTCAGACCACCTTCTAGGAAGAGAGCTGCCATGGGAGATGGGAATTATCTTCTGTGATAAATCTGACCATGGACTACAAGTCTCACTGGGTTCAGTGGTGCTTACTCCTAGGTAAGATTGCACTGTTGTTTTAGAAAGTTGCATCTGATTTCTGTGTATTTCATTGCTTTTTTTCTTATTTGCCATTGCATGGTAAGAGCTTAGGCCACAAGTATTTTTACACATGCCTACTTTTCTCCCTTTTTGCTAGTCACTCATGTTTCAATTAACTTTCCTCTTTCACCTTTAACCTGCCTGGCCTGATTGACTTATTGGACAATGTCCTTGTCCCTATCACTAAGTTCCATTTCATCCAGTGGTTCCCGAACTGTGTGGCGAACTGACAGGGGCACTGTGGCATGTTTCCAGTGGCCTCTTCTTACCAGCTCTCCCAGGTACCCTCAGCTTGAATTGGGTGGAATCTTGCATGATTCAAGATGATTCAAATGCCTGAGAGAGCCAGGCAATGGCACTACTACAACAGGGTGCTGTGACTGCAGTAAGTTGGGGAACTGCTGTTGCAATTGTTACAGGAACTGTACAGAGCCCTAACAGAGCTGCATGGGGGCAGCTCTGGACTGCTGGAATGGTAGCTCTACAGTACAGCATCCATTTGTGGGAAGTATCTAGGACTCTGGAGCTCCAGCCATGCTAATGGGAGGGGAGATCTCCAAGGCATTCTCTCCTTTGGCTAGTTTGAACCTTGGCAGCAATAGGCCTTCTAAGAAAACCGGAAGTGCCGATTTTGAGCCTTCTGGAAGCCTCAGAAGGCCCTTGAAATGTTACTGGAGCATAGCTTAGGTAGCCTTCTGAAGGTCTAGTGTGCTGAAACCCACAGATTGGATTATCTGTGGGTTTCGGCATCTGCAGGGGTTCCAATAACAGAACCCTTGCAGATGCCAAGATACAACTGTATGTTTATATAAGAGGGATGCAAGGATGGTGCCTTCCTTTTAAGGTTTTGCTTATATTCCTCCAGCCTGCATAGTAGTCACCTATCAGAGCCTGTATTTCATTTATTAGTAATGCTAATTGTTAATACAATATGAGTAGATGCAGGATGCTTGCAACTGGCTTTAAAAAAAAATCCCAAATTCCACTGAGGTTTGATCTGTGACAGTTAAATGGTCTCTTTGAGCAATCTTTCTGATCCATGTCCCTCTGTGTGCTTTAACTCAAATCCCCTAGCTACATAACAAATAAGCTGCCATTCTTTTTGAATGACATCTCATGATAATAGGATTGCTAACAAGGCAAATCAACTCCATGCAAGGAACTGACGGAACTCTCAGTTGGCATAAAATGTTTACGCCAACATGTGATTTTCCCTTGTGTGCATTTAAATAATGAATCCATATGAGCTCAGTTTTAGCAAAATACGAATTTTTTATTCGCTTTTTACGTGGTTCTGTTTTAAAATCCTTGTAGTGTTCTGTCTTCCTCATCCATATTGAATAACACAGTAGTTTTTAGCATTGGGACCCAGTTTTTAGAATGCCAATCTGTCCAGGACCCACCGGAAATGATGTCATGGCCAAAATGCCAGCACTGTGACACCAGAGCCTGCTGCGTTCCTAAGAATGCAGCAATAAGTTGGGTTATTTCTCAGCAATTTTTTCAATAGCAAAGTGAATCAGAAAGGGAAAAAAGCCTATTATATTTACAACCTTGACACAAGCAAAATAGCCACATAGCCCTCCCTTTGTCCAGTATTCCCATCTTCCCATATTTTCAACGTTGGCTGTGCTAGGTGCTACATGACCCACCTGAAATTGTCTCGTGACGCACAGTTTGAGAAACACTGGAGTAAAGGTTAAAACATTTTTAAATCCACCCACCCGCCTGCCCTGGTATGTTAACAATCAGCATCTCTTCTTTACATTTTACAGCAAGGAAGCTGGGTTAATCAGTTGCAGCAAAAACAAGGAGTCAGGTGGAATAGGCTCTGCCCATGGGAGCTTATGCCACAAATAATGTGTCATTTTTAAGGTGTCACAGAACACTTGGTTTGTCCGTCCATTCACTTGATGTTCTGCAACTGATCTGGAAAACTAATTTGGCTTGCAAAGCAAGCAGTGTGTATTTACACATAGTGCAAGCTTCTGTCTGCTTAATGTATCTTTAAGTTGCAGATTGGAGGGTGGGAGAAAGCTCAGCCGTCACTAATTTGGACTGTTCTTTACAGATTATAATTGCAGAAATATTTGCTAAAATTAACCACTGATTTGTTTAAATTAGTATTGACTGAAATGGAGTTTTTTTTTTCTTGTAACAATGGCACAAACAATCCAGGCAGCAGCCACAGTGGGAGGGTAGTTAAAGTCCACCTACCTCCACCACCATGGTCACTGTAAAGATGGTTTCCTCCTTCCATACACTATCTACACGAGAAAGAGCAAAATTCCCATACCGCCAGTGATGTCATTCAGGGGGAATGGACCAGAACGGGCGTTCCGGATCCTAACGGGCTCCGTGGCTGGTTCCGGGTTCCCGACAAGTGCCAGTCAAAAGTGAGTTCCTGTTCCTAAATCATTTGAATGACACCACTGCATACCGCCATTCAACTTTAAGTTGGCTCTGCATATCTAACCACGCCTACATTCTTTCGCCACTGACTTCAAGGCATGTGGACCAAAGATGGATGGGGGGGGGCATTGCTTTGAAAAACATGACATGGATGCCCTTCCCTGGCATTTCATTTGAACAGAATGTGTGCCAAGGTGCTCCATATTTATCTGGGGAGAATGTCAACCTGACATTTCATTTTACTAGAGGATGTTTAAGCGATAATTAGAAATGTGGGGCTACTGTGTGACACTTGGGGAGGCAATGATGAATTTTCAGTTTTCCCCCTCTCTGATGGTTTGTCTATCCAACATGTTTGGTGTTTTGAGTCACTTGACAAAACAAAAGACAGGCAATTCTATAGCTCTTAATGTCTGGTTGGTCTAACAAAGGAAGAAGGACCCAATCCAATCCAACTTTTCAGTGCTGATGCAGCCTCAATGCAGCTCCAGCGTAAGGGAATAAATGTTCTCCTACTTTGAGGAGGTCACCATGACTTCCTCCCCACCTCACTGCAGGATGCAGCACATGGCTGCATCAGCACTGGGAAGTTAGATAGGATTGGGCCCTCAGTGACTTTTACGTAAAACTATTTTAGTGACTCCACCTGGTTTTTGTAAAATGTTTTTTTTTATACCAAGCAGCTCAATCCAATTAGGAGTACGTGTCTTGAGTTATGTCTTGTTAACTTGGCTAACCATTTATCAATCAATCAATCAATCAATCAATCAATCAATCAATCAACAGGTACTTATATACCGCTTTTCAACACGAAGTTCACAAAGCGGTTTACAGGCAAATAGTAATAATAATAAAATTAAATTTATGCTTTTTTCAACCACTGTGCCACTGCACATTGGTGTGCCATGAGTGGTCCATAGGTGTGCTGTGGGAATTAGGGGGAAGGTCATTAGTAGGGCCAATGAGCCTCCCATTAGCAGCATGGTGTGCCTCATCAATTGTCAAAAAACTGATGGGGTGCCTTGTCAATTTTAGTACATTCTCAGTGTGACATGAGATTAAAAAGGTTGAAAATGACTGCTCTATAGAGTCAAAGCATGGTGTCTCTGTACTTTCCCAGCTCTGTAGTAAAATCCCTGTATATCTTGCGCTGGAAAGTCTATTCCAGCGGTCCTCAAACTCTCTAGGAGTTCAAGGACCACTGGGGAGTATTGGCAGGGGAGGTGAAATGGGTGTGTCCTGATGATGCTGTAGTAATCACAGCACCACACAGATATAGGGGCGTGTAAATGTACTTGAGGAGGTTGTGAAGCTACCCAGAGGGTCCTGGAGGCTTGCAGTCTTTTTCACAAGCCTCCCTCTGCTAAAGTGAGTTCTGATTTGTAATGCAAGGTTCTGCAGAGGAGTTCTGCAGAGGAGGGGGGCTTGTAGAGAGGGCTGTGAGCCTCCAGGACCCTCTGAGAAGCTTCACAATTCCCCCAGTACATTGATATGCCCTTGGGTCCCTGCGGTGCCGCGTGGCTCAGAAATGGCACCCATTTCTGAGCCACGCCCTTTAGGGGAAAACAGCCCTTTTTTTTTGACCCACCATTTGAAGAGCACTAGTCTGTTCAATTTCATACCAGGAATGCCAACAAGGACTGAATGGGAATTGTATCTTCTGGCTGAAGGTCTGAGGTAAAAGGGGGAGGACTTCCTGGTTCAGTATATTTGTACTATCTTTGTTCAGATTTTTGTATGACACTTGATTGTATCAGGTTCAGGAAATGAAAATGCTTTTTAAAAAGTTTCTGAAGTTAATGGCGGCTAGTGCTGAATCTCTATCAGAACATATTAAAGGTTGTGCAAAGCTTTTAAAAGATAATACTGTCAGAATATGCTGCCATTTTAGAGAGAATAGATTTAACCTATTGATCTTCATTGATAATAACTACTTCAATATCACTCTTTTGAAGAGGGGGCAATAAGCTTGCCAGGATTTGACATGCAGTTTTAGTATTTTAACCTCTTTCTCAAGATCATCAGGAGAAGGCATGAACTCTCAGGGTGAGGGGCCAAACAAAGGAGCTGGCTATTATTTTTAAGTGGGTGACTTTTAAGGTATTGCTATTCACCCCACTGTCCATTAGATACAAAGCACAGCCTGGCTTTTTCCTTAACAGTCCAAGTGCTGCCATTTATGGAGAATGCTTTTCCATTTGTTATTCTTTTAAAACCATAGTTCCGGGGCACTCAAAATAGGGTGAAATCATGGGTGATTGTGGGTGATTTTGCTGGCGTAGCTCCAAGTAGCTCCATTCAGGCTGCTGTATATTACTCAGAGGAAGGGGAATGTATTCCCCTTGCCCTGGGTTTTGCCACAGCCAGTCCCAACCCCAGGCTGGATATGGGGCAGGCCAGTATATTTAGATATTTTGCCTGCAAAGGAACCTCTGGATTCCTTAAAACAGTGGTATTCAAACTTTTTGGGCAGGGACCCACTTTTTAGAATGGTACTTGTGCCGGGACCCACCGGAAGTGAAGTCATCAACCTGGATGTGATGTTGTGGCAGGAAGTGGCATCATCAAGCAGGAAGTGCTGTCATTGTAACATAATAAAATGACGCTCCTGAAATGCAAATTGGCATTCTTGGCCTGCAGCAATTGTATATCCATGAAATATCCCTGACAGAAAGCAAGATGAGGACAAAATATTATGTAAAAACACTTAACTAAAAACAAAATTTTAAAAAACCCACTCACTTGAAAATTCAAACTGTTAACCCTCACAAAAGGAATAGAATAAGAGTAAGGTCTGCAGTTTCCAAGATGGCTGTTCCCAGCTTTCTGTGATCCCCCTGACATCAGGTTGCGACCCACCAAGTGGGTCCCAATCCACAGATTGAATAACACTGCCTTAAAATATTATTTTAGGCAAATGTTCAGTAGCACCACCAATTTAAATAAGGGACCAAACATTAGCGGTACACAGTCTTCTAGTTTATTCCTTAAATAAAAACAAAGCCTTCCTAACTGAGTCCCATTTCATATAAGATGGATTCAAAATAGCATTTCCTGAATGAATGAATGAATGAATGAATGAATGAATGAAGGAAGGAAGGAAGGAAGGAAGGAAGGAAGGAAGGAAGGAAGGAAGGAAGAAAAAGAAATCTGTCAGTTATGCCTCCCCAGTCATTGTACAGTGTTTTGCCTTCCATCAACCTTGTCTAGTTTACAAGTGACAGCATATTTATACTTGTTCCATGTGGAAATCCTGTAGGCACCTTAGTGATAATTCTGTAGCCATGTGACTTTGATTAATCTTGACACTGCTAATTGCAAATCTTTCACCTTTCAACTTGAGTGTGTTCTTTCCTCCCTGCAATGCTGTGTCCGTGTATCAGTTAGAAGGAAGTCACTTAAATGATAGTTTTGTCTGTCCTGAGTAGGCTGACCATAGATAGGGACCCACACAACTATGGGGCAGAGGTCAAGTAAAAGCCCTGAGTCAGTTTTAGAGATGAGACAAGTGCTATAGTTGTGCAGACAAAAGCAAAAATCAGTGTCTCGGGGGATGATAGGCTGAAAAAGGCAAGTTGAAATAGAGATGTGCTTCCCAAACTTCTTAGAGGGCCTAGAGGCTGCTGCCTGATTTATAAATGTCAAAGGGCATGGCTATAATGGTGACTGGATAGCAGTGCTCTCTCCCCTCCGCAAATAGGAGCTTGTGTAACCCTTGCTGCACATAGCCTGTCCTGTCAATATCCTGCTGCACATAGCCATATCTGTCCTGTCAATTTCACAAACCACCAAAAATTGGTCACAACCAAGGAGGTTTAATAACAAGGAGGCGCCCTCCCTTAAGCGCTAATGCTCCTGAGGTGAAGCCAGTGGGTGGGCTTAGCCGCCATGTTAGGTAACTCAAAACAATCCTCATTCCAAGCATTTCAGATTGCTTTGCTTGTACTGTTTAGGATTTAATAGTTTATTCCTTAAATAAAAACTTAGGAAAATAAAAACATGTGATCATGTAGACACATTATTGGTAACCTTATTATGATTTATATGCAATTACAAGGTTAAATTCCTCATAATTATATTACTGAACATACCTGACGAAATGCTACTTGCTGTCTATTTAAACTCAGATTGCACTATTTTGACAGACTTTATTGAAATCTACACAAGCAAAAATAAAACGGTCATGCCCCATAAAAAAAAATTACGTTAATGTTCAGAATTTCATAAATATTACAGGAGAAAATGAAAGGCAGAAAAATAAAGTGTGAACGGGAAGGAAAGAAAAAAAAAGGGGAGGGCGGGCAAAAATTAGATAAATATATAGGAAAATTACCGTATTTCCCCAAGTATAAGACGCACCTTTTTCCCAAAAACCGGGGGCTAAAAATTGGGTGCGTCTTATTCAAGGGGTGTGCCGGGCAGCGCTGCGTTCTCCGTGTTCCCGCTTGCCTTAAAGAGCCGGCGGGATTGCGGAGAAAGATGGGCAGCACTCCCGCCGGCTCTTTAAGGCAAGCGGGAGCACGGAGAATGCAGCGCTGCATTCTCTGTGCTCCCGCTTGCCTTAAAGAGCAGCCGGCCCCAAAAATGTATTTTTCAAATTTCTGGCCCCAAAATTAAGGTGTGCACCTTATACTTGGTGCACCTTATACTTGGGGAAATACGGTACATGAAAATCTCTTCATAACATAAGTAGTTGTCAATATGAGAGTAATTCTTTTTTACTTCTAGACTATTAAGAGTATTTTTTTAAACTTCTACACTCATCCCCCCCCCATTAAACAAATTCTGTTAATGTTCAGAATTTCGAAAATATTATAGTAGAAAATGGAAGGTGGGGAAAAAAGTGTAAACGGGAAGGGGGAAAAAGGAGGGGGAAATTTTTTTTTTAACCTTCTAGACCATTAACAGTGGGTGTCAGAAAATGGTGAATAAGATTGCTAGGAACAACAAGAAATTACACAGCTTCAAAAATAATGCACTCACTATTTCAGTGAATTGTAGTTTTATTGAACCAATGTAATGTGAATACATGAATCTTTCTGTGGAAATTAAATCCCATTTTTTCTGACAGCGATTCGCACTCCTGTATGCAGAACACACAGGCATGATTAAAGAGGTTGATATTAACTTTTACACACGTGCAGGGAGATTTTCATTCATGAATTCGCGGCAATCCTCCTTGGCAGCAATGATCTGACTAAGTGAACAAATATGGCCACAGGTGCCCCGATATAAGAACATAAGAACATAAGAAGAGCCATGCTGGATCAGGCCAAGGGCCCATCTAGTCCAGCTTCCTGAATCTCACAGCGGCCCACCCCAGGTGCCCCAGGGAGGCAGGAGACAACAAGATGCTTGCATCCTGTTGCCACTCCCTTACACCCGGTACCTGTAGCCCACCACCTTTGTAAGGAGGTTGCACAATCCATCATTGCCTATAGCCCACAATGGATCTTTCCTCCAGAAATCGGTCTAATCCTCTCTTAAAGACATCAAGACCAGATGCCATCACCACCTCCTGTGGCAAGGAGTTCCACAGATTAACTACCCGCTGGGTAAAAAAGTACTTCCTTTTATCTGTTTTAACTCTCCCAACCCTCAGTTTTAGCGGATGCCCCCTGGTTCTGGTGTTGTGAGAGAGGGAAAAGAACATCCCTCTATCAACTCTATCCCTTCCATGCATAATTTTGTATGTCTCAATCATGTCCCCCCTCAGGCGCCTTTTTTCTAGACTGAAGAGCCCCAAACGCTGCAGTCTTTCTTCATAAGGGAGGTGCCCCAGCCCCGTAATCATTTTTGTCGCTCTCTTCTGCACCTTTTCCAACTCCACTATGTCCTTTTTGAGATGCGGCGACCAGAACTGGACACAATATTCCAGGTGCGGCCTTACCATTGCTTTGTACAATGGCATGATAATATTGGCTGTTTTATTCTCAACCCCTTTTTTAATTACCCCGAGCATGGAATTGGCTTTCTTAATTGCTGCCGCACACTGGGTCGATACCTTCATGGAATTGTCCACCAGCACCCCAAGATCTCTCTCCTGAGCTGTCACAGACAGCTCAGAACCCATTAGCCTATAGGTGAAGTTTTGGTTTTTGGCCCCAATGTGCATCACTTTACATTTGTTTACGTTGAAACGCATCTGCCATTTGGCTGCCCATTCCCCCAACTTGGAGAGATCCTTCTGGAGCTCTTCACAATCCTCTCTGGTTTTCACCACCCGGAAAAGTTTTGTGTCATCTGCAAACTTGGCCACCTCGCTGCTTATCCCTGTCTCTAAGTCATTTATGAATAAGTTGAAAAGCACGGGCCCCAAGACAGATCCCTTTTCACCTCTCTCCATTCTGAAAATTGCCCATTTACCCCCACTCTCTGTTTCCTGGCCCTCAACCAATTCTGGATCCATAAGAGGACCTGCCCTCTTATTCCCTGACTGTGAAGTTTCTTCAGCAGCCTTTGGTGGGGGACCGTGTCAAACGCCTTCTGAAAATCCAGGTATATGATATCCACAGGTTCACCCACATCCACATGCCTGTTGACCTTTTCAAAGAATTCCAAAAGGTTTGTGAGGCAAGACTTACCCTTACAGAAGCCATGCTGACTTTCTTTTAGCAGTACTTGTTCCTCTATGTGTTTTAGGATTTTATCTTTGATAAGGCCATGGCTTCAAGAAAATTACATCATGCCCCCTCCTTGTTATTAAACCTCCTTGGTCACAACCCTCTGGTAGGTCCTTGATCCACCATTTTAGAACAATAGGGAAATCTTTGTTTAGTTGCCAGAGATCACAGAGAGGGTCAAGAAGCCTTTTTGTGTTTTGTTTTGTAAGAGAACACCTGCTCATTTCAAATTCCGAGAGAGACGCAATCTGAGTATGAGATACTCTGCAAATGTTATAACTTTCCATACAGCCTACTGATATGCTGATAAAATTATTCCTTTGCTATACAAATGAAGGGTTCTGGATTCTAATGTCACAAAGTGTTGGAACTGAATGAGCAAAAACGTGACTGTTCTAAAAAGAAAGCCTTGCGATATTTTTGTTCTTCCATGTTACATACATGAAAGCACATTCTTTGAGGGTATATATGCATTGCTCCAATGTTATCCTGTGCATGCAATACTTTTAGGGCTAGCAGTCTGGAGAGGAGGCAGGTGCTGACTACTTGAGCAGGTAATCTGGTAAATGGGAGGCCAGATAAGGGATGGAATGACTGCAGAATCAGACAAGTGGAATCCAGTTGATCCCTTGGATTACTTGATTTGCATCAAAGCTGATATTTGCTATGTTACCCTTGGGCTCTTTGCACTGGTGCAAAGCAAACCAGCCTGCTTCTAGAAGAACAAAAGTATAGCAAGGCTTCCTCATAGTGGTGCAAAAAATAAAATCTACCTGCCAGTCCTGCTTCCAGACCTCTAGTGCCTTTTAAATACATGTATGTAATGCATAATGGTGTAACGGTCAATGACTGACCATATATATGACAGTGGAGCTGTGGTTTCCTAAACTGTGGGTTACACCCCAAATTCAGGTCACAACCTGAATTTTGGTGGGATATGGTGGACATGCTGTTGCACCACAAGGCTTTTGTGTGTGTTATACCAGCTACTGCAAGGCATTCTGGGGTGCTACCTAGGTGCCATCCACATTTTTGGACACACTGTAATGGTGGGTTTAGAAGAACATATCCCTGTGGTTATGCGACACATACTTTTACTGTTACCAATATGGTTCACTTTTCTGAACATGAAAAGACAATGAGTTGAATTCAAAGACATGCATAACTAGCTCCAAACACATCCAAGTAAGACTTAAAATTGGGCATCTGGAGCACCAGCCCCTCATGCTGCATGGCAAACTGCTTCTGAAACTTGGGAAATTTGTGAGATGTCATGAGGATCTGCCACACCCACACCCACACACCCCCCCCCCACACACACACAAAGTAGCCTACTGGTGATGCCTAAGCCCTTATAAATATTTGGATGCCAGACAACAATATCTGATCCTAGAGGAGGCCCAGCTACATTGGACTGCTTTCCAGTTTAAGGAAACCTTTTTTTTTATCCCTCCAATATCCCTTGCATCACAACTAGTGAAACTGATGGCTGATGCACTTTCAACTTGGAGAACTGAAGGCTACAGTTATTTGACTAACCCCCCTCTAACGGGTTTAGAACACAATTGGCACTGAAGTCCACTAACAATAAACCTTGTTTAGGAAATATTTAGCATGTAATTCTCTGAATATAGAACTTATTTTTGCTTGAGCCTTAAAAGAATCTTCTCATCCTTTTTTCAGTTCATTTTAAATGAGTGCACTCTCTGGAGGGTTTTGTGTTTTTAAATTATCTTATTTTACTCTAGGCTCTGCAGTTTAGGAATCTTACAGCCAGATCTTACTAGCACCGATCTTCCTTGTGGATGATCATTTATTCCTTGCTTATGTAATTCTGCCATGTGCATCACACTTTTTAGGAATTGGAGGAAGTGCAGATTTGCATGGAGTGTAGAAGTCATGTATCTGATTCGGTATCTGATTCTGTTCTGCTCAGCAACCAGCAAGTCTTATCCAGTGTCTTTAATTGCTCACTCCAATTAGGATTAGTTCTAACTGATTTGAAGTCTTTATAAGTGCTCTGTGTTTTTTTCCATATGAAATGACTATGGTTTGATAACTGCACCAGACCTTCCCCCCCAATTAAGACGTTTCTTTCAAATATCTTAAACGAAGCATGAATATTTAATTCAGATAAAGCCATTATAGTTCAGCATAATGAAAAACAAGCCACTGCATCTTTTGGAAATCTAGCCATGAATTCAGAGGCATAACTAATCAAAAACAAGTCCCATTACGTTGAGTGGGATTTAGGATTGCAGTATTAGAGGCCTATCCTGGGGGCCTTATTGCCAGCGGTATGTGCATACCATTGGCTCTGTGTGTCGTAAACATGCCATAAAGTATCCAGCATCAAGAGAGAAGGTACTGCCTGCATTGGGACCACGCCAGTTGGTGCTGCATCCCACTGTGGGTGGTATGAATGGATGGTGCTCCAGAAGCACCAGCTGGCAGTAAGGCGAGTCCGGGTGGGGAGGAGGGGGCAAAGGGTGGAAATGAGCAGGGGAGGGGAGAAACGGGCCTGGCCAGGGGTGAGGCCGGCAGTGGCTTCCACGCTGGATCCTCAACCCCCACGTCGGGCTGGGCAGCCTGACATGGGGTTGCTTGAGTCTTTACCAGCAACACGTCTGGCAGAGACTCAAGGAGTCCCATCACGAGCAGTGGTGTCATTCAAATGATTTAGGAACAGGAACTCACTTTTGATTGGCACTTGTTGGGAACCCGGAATCAGCCATGGAGCCCGTTAGGATCCGGAACGCCCGTTCCGGTCCGTTCCCCCTGAATGACATCACTGATCACGAGGTCTGTGGCTTTCCTTACGGGAAGAGGGTGAATATTCTCTTCCCTTGAGGAGACCCCAGCAGCTGCTGCGGATCCTGCATGATGCCCATCTTTTCAGTGGGGCTTCTACAGCAGCTGTTCTTGGTAGACTGTGATTTCATTCAGGGCGCAATCCTATGGCATGCCTTGGGCCAACCCTATATGGTTGCGCCGGCCCAACGTCACTAGCACCGACATGGGAGCACTTCCCGCCCCGTCCCCTGTGTTGGTGCTAGTGCTGTTGAACTGACACTAGCAGTAGCGTTGGCCCAAGGGCGCCGAGGTAAGGCACCAGAGTGCTGCTCCTGTGCCAGCTGAACTCAGCTGGCGCAAAAATGGTTCTGGGCATAGGGAGGACGTTTCTGGGTGGGGGGGCTGGTAGGTGTGCTGGCTTGGGGAGGGGGGGCAGTGTAAAATACCAGCCACGGGAGTTTAGAAGTTTCTTTTGAGCCACTGTAGCAAAGTGTATCAAACACTATGTGACAGAGGTGCAAGGTTCTTGATAATTCAGGCCCTTAACAAAACCCCTGTTAATTGCTTGACTTCTGACTCTTCCGTGACCAGCCATGAGTACTACTAAGGCAGATGCTAATAGGAAAACCTGCTAAAAGATGCCACCAGCTCAGTTAGCTGCTGACTCAAGCCTCAGTGGAGCAGCTCAGGCTGAGTTAACTAGCAAACAAGGTAAATTCCACTCCTCCGCTCCACAGGTATATAGCTATGGTTGGTTTATAATGCCAATAAAGTTTTTCATTCATTCATTCATTCATTCATTCATTCATTCATTCATTCATTCA
>JAJKFI010033293.1:0-53085 GCA_029204185.1 Lerista edwardsae
CCTCTCTCTCTCTCTCTCTCTCTCTCTCTCTCTCTCTCTCTCTCTCTGTGTGTGTGTGTGTGTGTGTGTGTGTTGTCATTTTTAAAAGGGGGTCCAAGTGGGACGTAGTGGCGCTGTGGTTTAAACTGCTGCTGCTGGGCTTTCTGACCGGAAGGTTGCAAGTTTGATACCATGCAACAGAGTGAGCTCCCATTGCTTGTCCCAGCTCCTGCCAACCTAGCAGTTCAAAAGCACGTAAAAAATGTGAGTAGATGTAGGTACCACTTCGGTGGGAAGGTAACGGCGTTCCGTGCGCTACGGCGTATAGTCATGCTGGCTACATGACCACGGAAGCTTGTCCTCGGTCTAAACGCTGGCTCTACAGGCTTAGAAACGGAGGTGAGCACCACCCCCTACAGTCGGTCACAACTAGACCATTCGGTTGTGGGGAAACCTTCACCCTACCAAGTGCTAAAACGTTTGGCACTTGGCTAAGTGATTACATCTTTAGCAATTCAGCAGAAATTAGCAAAGAAGGATAAATGACAGCAAGGTGATATGTTAGTGAAAATATAAACTATGCATGACTACTTGCCAGGTTCTCATCTTTTGAAAGCATCCTATCACGCAGGTACAACCAAGTAATTGGAAAAGCTGGTATAAGCAAGAGATAACGGTGAACCTTAAATTTCTTGAGAAAACACTATATCATGTGCTTTGGAATGGCCAGCTGTGGCTGAGGTCGTTGTTTTGGGCCCAACTTCTCACAGGAATTTCAGTGAAAAAGCCAAAAGCTTTAAGATGGCTGACAGGCTGCCTTACAGGCAGACAGGAAAATGTGGAGGGGGAAGAGTGGGCTGAGCTAGAACATTGGAGAATGGGAGGAGCAGACACTGGCAACACTCGTCATGCCACCTCAGGTGTCAATAATTCTTGGGCTGGCCCTGGGCCTGTGAAATTTCTGAGGCGGAGGCTGAAATGGAAGTGGAGCCTTGATAGTCAGGCTGCTCTGTGGAAAAACACAAACACACATACACAGACAAAAGAATGCAGGGTTCAGACTCTGGTCCAGCAAGGATTTGGAGCACACTGAGGGCGCAATCCTAACTCCAGCCTGGAGTTTGGCTGGCATAGTTAGGCCAGCAAAGTTTGGCTGGCACACCCTAAAGTAAGTTTGAATCATTCTCAGAGTCCGAGAGGACAGCACATAGATGTGCACCATCTTCCCTGACTCCAAGAGTGGTCCAAATGCGCTTTATGGTGGCTCTAGTGCCAGCCAAACTTTGGTGGCCTAACTCCAGGTTAGGATTGCAATCTCAAGGTCTTTATGTATCAATCATGGGCAGCCCAATCCTAACCCATGCTGGAATAAGGAGGCCAGTTGGCCTGCTCCACATCCAGCACAAGCCTGGGGCTGCATTGTGGCACAACTTGGAGTAAGGGGAATCAAATCCCCTTACCCCATGTCTAGCTTCAGCAATCCCAATAGGGCTATTCGGAGTTGTTCCAGCAAAGTCGCTGATGCTACCCGGCGAGGCCCATGTAAGGCTGACTAGGGTTAGGATCTGGCCTAAGTGCCGGACTCTGGCCCCACCCACCCTCCTCTGGCAGGTCTGCCCTCCTTCACCTTCCCTGTGCCCCGATCCGCCTCCTCTCCGCCCTCCCCACCCCCCTTGCTGGCCAAACACGGCCAGGGCAAATTTGTTAGATCCGGGCAGCACGGGCTCGATCTGGCCCAGCTGAATCAGACGCTCACGGGCTCAGCCTCCTCCTAAGGAGGTCCAAATGTACTTTACTGTGTGCTTGTGATACTTCTGGGACAGCACAAGAGATTTGTGCTGGTTCAAGCACAACTCTGGATGGTGCTCTTACGTAGGGTTACCAGATACAAACTGGGACAGAGTGCCTATACTTTTAACCATTGTATACAAGAGGGCATTTGGGCAGGTGCAGCTGTTGAAACGCTTCCATGATGAGCTACATCTGCCCAAATTTCTGCTTCTATTCAATGGTTAAAGGTATAGGCACCCTGTCCCAGTTTGTATCTGGTAACCCTACTCTTAGGGACTTTGGTGGTGCTGCTTCCCTTTGAGGAACCCTTTATTTTATATGGAACCTGGAAGAGTCTCCCCAAAGCTGGAAGTGACATCACATGTGGCAAAGACCATAGTGAAGACCATAGAGGCAGTGATGTCATCCAGCAGGAACGCGCCGGAACGGCCATTCCTGAACCTAATCAGGGCTGGCTCCGCCCACTCGCCGCCATTCGTCGCCGGCTCCGTGATGGACGCGGCGCAGAAGGCGGCGGAACCAAAGGAATGGTGGTGAAACCAAAGGGACGGGCTGCAGGGCGCAGCTGGGCCGCTTTGAACGGTCCCAACAAGTGCCAGTCAAAGGTGAGTCCCGGTCACCGTTCCGGTTCTTGGATCTGTTAGATCCCACCACTGCATAGAGGTCAGTGTGCCATGAGAAGAAAAACATTGTGATAGAGGAAGGGAAAGCTGTTAAAAGAGTCCTTGGAATCCAAAGAGAAGGGCAGAACAACCTCTTCAGGCTGAGGCTGGAGTGGTGCATTTGGTGGTTTCCCTCATACAGGGACATTTGGCAGACTGAGGGCCTCTTCTGAAGGAATTTTATCTTCCCCAATATGTATTCCCCCCAGAGTCTTCTCCCTTGTTGACAGATTGAGCAGGTTCCAGTTCCTGGGGTCATGATAAGGTATCAATTTCTGTATGTTTAGATCCAATTCTCTTTAATCTAGCCTTTTTCTCCCCATCATTTTTTTTTAAACCAAAGAGAAACACATGCTGCACATCGCAAACAGATTTTCTATTTTACATTCAAAATCCTTTGGTATTTCTGGATTAAAGAAAAATTAAACAAGACCCAGTGTGGAGCAGCCACTCTTTCTTTTTTGTTTGTAATCCTTTCCTCTTAATCCTCTCAGTATAAAAATAGTGATGGCATCCTCTAAAGAATTTGATACATTCAGTCATCAAGACAGGTTAAAATGTTATTCTGGGATAAGCAAATCAGGATGCTCTTTGGATTTTACAGGATGTGTCTTTGTCCAGGGTGATGCCAGTTTGTGCTGTATCCTCAGGCAAAGATCGGGTGGGGGCAGCGATGGGATCTACAAATGAACCAGGGGGACGCTGGGCAGGACTTCCGTGGGGCTTCCGCGTGATTGGCTGCCCGTCCGTAGTGTTCCGCAGCTGTCCTGGCCGGGGGGGCTGCCCCCAGTTAGCACGCCCCCCCCCGCTGCTCACCCCAGCCCCCGGGGCCACCCCCCCCCCCCCCCCGGGGCCACCGGGCCCCCCCCCCCCCCGAGGCCAGGGCAGCCGCGGAACACTACGGACGGGCTGCCACTCAAGCGGAAGTCCTGCCTAAGTCCTGCCCAGCGTTCCCCTTGTTCATTTGTAGATCCTATCACTGGGTGGGGGTTCTTTGCTACCCACTCCAAACTCTCCTCCTTATGGCTTTCATCTTCCTGCTTCCTCCTCATGGATTTTCCCCTGTCTGCCCCCTTGCTCCACCTTCCTGTACTTTTCTTTCCCTTCCTCTATCACAATGTTTTTCTTCTCATGGCACACTGACCTCTATGGCCTTCCCTATGGTCTTTACCACTTGTGATGTCACTTCCAGCTTTGGGGAGAGTCTTCCAGGTTCCACTGCTCTGTTTCTAGGGCAACTGTATATAGGAACAAATTGCCTGTTCCATTCAGATATAAACTGATAGAAAGTTATATTTCATTGGTATAAAAATGTCAGGTCTCCACCAAGGACCTGGGATATAGGCATACTGCTAGAAGGTAACAAACTATAAGTGAAATTGGGAAAAAAAAAGTACACTGAAAAATTCTTGATCATTTAATGCACTGGGCATAAATGGGGAAAAGGGGTTTTTCAGGGCACAATCCTAAAACTTCCCAGCATTGACATAGCAGTGCCAATGGGGCGTGTGCTGTATCCTGAGGTTTGGGGGGGGTGATGGAGGCCTTCTCAAGGTAAGGGAAAGTTGGTTCCCTTACCTCGAATCTGCATTGCCCTTACCCCAGTGCAGAAAAGTTGGTTAGGACTGTGCCCTAAATTAGCTAAAAAAGCAACATAACTTTGAGTTGGTTCCGTTTGCTCTATATGCTACTTTTGCAGAGCAAAACATCACCTAATTTTCCCTCAGGCCTCAGCTAGATTCTGCAAAACCTACAGGACTTCCAGGTCTTCCTGCCTCCCCCATAAATTCTCCCCTACGTCTAACTTTCATGCCCAAAAGGCACTTCAACCATAATTTATTAAATATCAAGTTTCTAGTTCTTGTGGCTGTGGAGATAGACTTTGTCTTGCTCAGGGTTATCCATTCCTCCCCCATGAGTACTTGAAAACATGTCTAGTGGTTGTTTTTGTCTTTTGTTTTTAATTTTTGTGGTGTGAGGGTAGGAGAAGCGTCATTTGGAGCTAGCATTGTGCCTGTTGGTCTGACAGCTTTTGTGTGTAATAGCAGCAGCTGCTGTCCTGAAGGTGGCAGGCAGTCTGTTTACAATCGGCTTCCCACTTCAATTCACATCGCTGCATATGACAAATCTCCTTGAAAATGTGTTAGCCTACAAGTGAATGGATTTGAAACTGGTTTAAGTATCATGGCTTTCCTCCAAGGACCCTGAGCAATTATTGTCTGTGTAGGTGCTAAGCAATCTTTAAATGAGATTCTGATCGGTCCGTCTGGAGGCAGGCAGATACTCAGGTTGGGATGCAGGCAGGCAATCAAGCGAGTAAGCAACACACACACACACACACACACACACACACACACACACTCTTTCTCAACTCTTTTCTGTGTGTTTGGAACTGTGGTTGTCTTTCTGCTTTGGGGTGTGTTTGTGTGCAATTTAAGTTGCCTTGCTTCAAGGAGAATCAAAAAAGATATCCTTCACTCAAATTACTATCCCTTCTAGGGGGGAAAAAGATATGTACAAGACAGAACCAGAAGTGTGTTGCACATTGTCTAGCTTAGGGGTGTCAAACATAAGGCTCGGTCGCAAGCCAGTAGCAGCCCATGGAAGCTTTTTATCCAACTCTTGGGTTCTCCCAGAACCACCATAACCTGCTCTTAGCTGCTGAGGTGTCACAGCTTTAAAGGTACTGCATGATAATTGGACTCTCCCATATCTTGAAAGTACCTGTATGATCAAGATGTGCATATTTCCTGTTCTTTCATCTGCAGCATCTTAGGGTTACTAAGTGAGAAAAAAGTGCTTATTTGTGGCTACCACCCGCTTAATGACATCACTTTCGGCCCTCAGCAGGTACCATGAATGCTGTTTGGCCTGCGGTATGAAATGTGTGTTATTTGACACCCTGGGATAGCTAATGCATGGATGCGTTCGTCTGTTTTCCTCTCTCCCCACACATGAAGGGAATGAAGCAAATGAAGGTGTTTCAGAACTCCCACCACTGAAAGTGTAGTAACTCCTTAATTACTACAGTAACTCAGACTGTAGTAACTCAGAATGTGACAGCAGCTCAGACTTCATGAACCAAATAAAAATCAGACGCTTTATAGGGCCAGGTCGAATCCTAAGGGTCCTACGCCTCTCTTGACTGTTGCTCATAATTGCAAAACTGCCCACTGTTTATGCATAGAGTGGATCAAAGAGCACCTCCATCTTCTAGCATAGTGGTCTTCAACTTTTTAATGCCACAATTCCATTAAATAAAAATGATGAGGCTAGGGACCCTCAATAGATCCAACTCCCCTCCTGGGACCCAATCCGCACCCATTATCATTAGGCTTGGGCCCTAAGAAATCCTTTTAGACGTTTTCTACCGTGAATTGGTTAATACTGTACAGTATATAGAATAACAATTAGTCAAGGATTTATTTTTGGGATACTTTCGGTAGTTGTTTTAAACGTATGTGAAAATAAGTAAGTTTATTGTTATTGTTATTGTTATTGTTATTGTTAATTAAATTTATACCCCGCCTTTCTGCCCGAAGGCACCCAAGGCGGCATTACAAAGTTAAAACACAATAAAATAATTACATAATAATTAAAAGACAATAATTAAAAACAATATAAAAAGATAAAATGTAAAACAACCAATCCCATGGATCATAAAATATACAAAGTATAAAAAAGGATGCAAAAAAACCAGCCAGCCTGTCAGCAACTAAAAGCCTGCTGAAACAAAAAGGTCTTCAGCCCCTGCCGAAATACCGCCAAAGAGGGAGCAGTTCTTAACTCTAAGGGGAGGGTATTCCAAAGTTGGGGTGCCACCACCAAGAAGGCTCTCCTACTGGCCGCCACCCCTCTCACCTCTCCTGGTGGCGGCACAGTCAAAAGGGCCCCCCCAGATGACCTCAGAGTACGGGTAGGATTATATGGGAGGAGGCAGTCCCTCAGATACCCCGGGCCCGAGCCGTAAAGGGCTTTAAAGGTTAAAACCAGCACTTTGAATTGGGCCCGGAACAGAACCGGCAGCCAGTGTAGTCGCCGAAGCAACGGCTCGACAGAGTCAAACCGATGTGCCCCAGCAACCACCCGAGCAGCCACATTTAAGAAGTGAAATAGGCAGAGTTCCCCTATATTTAGATTGTGAGTCCTTTGGAGAACCATTTATTGATTTATTTTACTATGTAAACTGCTTTGTGAACCACTCTTGTTGAAAAGCGGCATATCAATATTAATGTTAATAATAATATCAATTTTATTAGTACTATCCTAAGCTAGTCAGTCCTGAAATATTTTTGGAGTTGGGAAAAGTTGTATCACAGCTATCTGCACCTGCTTCCCAAACAAATGTACTGTAAGTATGTGGGCATTGAAAAGTTGGACAGAATTGGGCCCTTAAAAGCCTTAGCCAAGCACTCCTTCTTAACTCCGCAGCTGATATATATAAGGTTAGTAATACATACCTGATAGCAGTGGTTTCCAAACTATGTATGTTTCCAAACTAATGTGGTTTCCAAACTAATGACCCATGGCCCCCCCCGGGGGCCCGATAAAAACTAACCAGGGGAACCACAGAATCCTCACAAAAAAAACCCACCACACTATACAGTGAATTGGATTGTAGCCCTCGGGGAGTCAATTTCCCACAAGGTCAAGGGAGTCGCCAATCAAAAACATTTGGAAACCACTGCCTTATAGGGTTGTTGTAAGGATACAATCAAGAAGACTACATAGAGGGGAAGCTCTTTGCATATTCAAAGAACACTGTATGAATGTTAAGTCTTATTATTAGGAGCATACTTCTCACAGAAAGCCTTTAATGCTGACAGGAATATTTGAAGTTTGATTGTCGCTCTCTTCACCATTTGCCTGTCATCCAAGGCCACCTAGTCCCTCACTGTCCAATACGAGTCCACATATTAGTTAGCTTCTGTTACCTGGGCAACTGGAGATCCCCCACCAACACTACTGTATATCATCAGTGCTGGCATAAAGCAGAAGAGAAAATATTCCCAGATGTGCAGCTATCACTTCAAGACGCCTCACTTTCTACAGGGGACGTTTGCTGGATGACCGCTTGGGCCCTGGGGCGGCCGGAACTTTCCTCCACACATGGCTGTTGTGGTGTGTCAGAGTGATAATGAGCAAACGGATAATCCTGACAGGCCGGAGTTTATCCGGCTGCCACTTCTGGCCTCCGCGAGTGTAGATCGAATGCATTCACACTCTCTCAGTCAGTCAGTCACCTAGTCTCCCGCTCTTGCTCGTTTCTGCTCCCCCCCCCTTTGCTGGTGCTTTCTTAATGTAGTTTAATGGCTTTACAAAAAAAGCCAGGCAGACGCATTTTTCCCTCTGTGGCTGTGCCGGACCATGACCTGAATCACCATGAACTTGGAAGGGCTTGAAATGATAGCGGTCTTGATCATGATTGTCCTCTTTGTGAAACTATTGGAACAGTTTGGGCTAATTGACTCGGGCTTGGAAGGTAAGACGGTTGCTCATTATTGCAACAACTAATTTGCTGATATTCTCAAAGCAGTGCGTCTCCCAGAGCAGCACGAAGGGTGCCGTCTAATGAGATTTCTGAGATGTTCCCTGAGTGACCCTCAGGGCAATATAGACAATGGGAGTGTGTCCGGGTAAACGTGACAACTCGAAAAGTGATGCCTTTTCCTCTCTCTTCGCAGATGAACTGTGACTGTGTGCTGCAAATATTCTTTAGCACTTTGGGGGAGTGTCGGGGTGGGTTGGGAAGAAAACTTTATATTAGGTAATGTTCCTGTTAACTGTCTTTTAACTGTGCTTTGTAGCATGCAAATTGTGCTATTATATGAGAGTGTAAAATTGTGTGCAAATGAAGGCTGTGGCAACGATATGATCCTAATGACTCTGCCTGAAATAACCAATGTCTTAACATTTCAACAGATTAAAAAACCTCTATTTGTCATTGACTAACTGGGGACAGTCAGTGTAATTATGCATTTTCATTGCCAAGTACTTGATTAATCATAATATGTTATTTTGAATACAGAACACATGAATGCAGAAATTGTGTTGTGTGGATGTTTAGTATCCATGTTGTTTTGTTTTGCCTGTTCTAGTAAAAGTTGGCAAAGCAGTTTATGTTTGTCAGGGGCTGGGTGAGAAAATTATTAAGCCCTGTAATGGTAAAGGTTAGTGTAGTCTGGAAACTACGTCCCAGTAGAAAAGTTGTATATAAAGATATGAATTATTGTCCAAAGTTATCTGAATTATTGCCTGATGTTTTTCAAGACACACGTCTAAAATATGATATGCCTGAAGCATCCCATAAGCTTTCACTATATACAATGTCTGTACACATGACATTAGAAACTTGGTTTGTGAGTAGATTAAAGGTTTATGCCCATCAAAAAACAAAACAAAATCAATGTAAGTTTGCTGTTTTGGCATGGCTTAAAGTAATCCTGTTTATATAACCCTTTAAAGAAATGCAATCTTTTCTGCAAGAGATTGCACATGAGAGAAAGTTCACAGCAGGCTGTTTCGCCCCCCCCCCCAAATTTTGTGTTGTGCATTGAGGAAGCCTATTTATTAAAAAGCAAAAACATTTCAACTGCAGCTTCTGAGATGATAGTCTCCTTCCACAATGTTGGGACCGAGTGGAATTTCTTTAAAGAAGATTATTTGGGATGGCTTATGTGTCCATTAGAAATAATGCATCCTTTTTTGGGGTTTAAATAACCATGCATTTCCTTTTGCGGATATATTAATAGCTCCTAGCCTTTCTTTTGCAGACTGCACAGACTATGACAAACACATCAGTCTCCATCAAAGTTAAGCAAACTGTTAGACACTGTAATTTTATAAATAATCGTACTTACGTTTCAGGGTAGGCTGCTGTGTGTCTGTACCATCTGCTTAGGTTTGAGAGTTGTACTCCACCCTCCAGTGTGTTTCCATAGTAAATTGAAAGGTAGCTGCTGTTTGTTTGTTAGCTGCATGGGTGTTAAGCAAAAAAGAGAGCACACTGGCTTTGCTTGGAAGAATCCTGCATGATCTCAAAGTTTGTAGCTCAGTTGAATGCTCTTACTAGCCTTGCTTCCAGTTTAGGGGGACATATTTTGACTCTTCCTCTTAATGATGCAATTTAATGTTTCCAGCAAAGGGATGCATTTCAAACGTTCACTTGGAAAAGTGGTGGAAAGATTTGTGGAGAGAACATGCGTATTGCAGGAAAATGAAATTAAAACCGTAAAATGTAGAAACAGCCAGTGTTAATTTGTTTTGGGTCTCATTCTGATACAGCTTGAATATAGCAAATTAGAAAAAAGGAACAATGTTTCTCTCACATAGTGTGCTTAAAGAAGCAAATGTATCATGACTATGCAGTCTATATGTATGTGCATATGTGTTATGCAGAAGTTTTGAACACCTTAACACTTACTTTGTAATTCTTACTGCATTGTAGCTCTTTATTTCTAAATTGTCGACTGATACAGGATGCAATCCTATTTGTGTTCATGCAGAATTCCTACTCTCTTCAGTGGGATTTGTTTCCATGAAAGTGTACATAGGATTGCAGCCTGAATCCCACAGGGTCCCCAGTACTGAACATGTCTATAATGTGGTCCAGACTTCACAGTGCTGAAATAAAGATTCCCAGCGTTAGGTTTATTAGGCAAATCGTCTGGTCTTGAAAAGCAAAAGGCCATGCTATGGCACTGGGGTTCAAACTCCAATCCACTGACCAGTCAAATAGTCTCAAGAATAGCCCCCATGTAAGTGACAGCCCACTATTTAAATTGTGTCATAGAATCATCTGACAGCAGTGGCTCCAGTCAGGATCACCCATGCACACAGCACCCTTCATTTTGAAGTAGGCATACTGTGCCCTGCAATGTGCTTCTCCTCCTTACTGCCCCCCCTTCCCCGACTTTCAAAACATTGCAATAAAGTAAAACAACACCAACACCAGGTCGCTACGGGACTTGGCAGTGAAGTGAGCTTGGTTGGCAGCAGCTGGCAGGCTTTTGCGTATGCACACATTATAGATGGCCACAGTTGCACTCAGCCATGGCCCTTTGGAAACTTTGGGAGGGAACGCTGGGTTTGCATTGCATTGCTGGTCCTACTCATCTTTTGGGAGGTTCTCGTGCACTGAAGGGCCAGAGAGTGGAAGTGTGGCCTCGACCCCCTGAATGGTCCAGGGTTAGGGGCGCTATACCTGCCTTGTCCCAGATGCTGGCAATCATCTTTGGGCCCAATTAGAACTGAAAAAGGCTCTCCGAGCAATAATAATAATAATAATAATAATAATAATAATAATAATAATAATACTTGGATTTATATACCGCCTTTCTTAGGTCACCAGATTTCTCTAATGACTATAATTCAAGGCGGTTTACATGGGCAGACTTTATTCAGAAACCCGAAGGTTTTTACAATTTATACAGAAATGTTCTATCTTTCAAGAACTATACACATTCAGATGGATCTTTCTGGATTTAGTCCTTCTTTCTGGCCACCCGTTTGTCTTCTTGCTGGCTGATAAATGGCTTCCCTGCTCCCACCAGAGAAGTGGCTGAACTTCGGCACAACTCCCCCTCACACAAGGCAGCTGAAGCTCAGCTGTTAATCAGCCGCAATTAACGAGGTCTGCCGCTCACAGAGACTTCCGGCTGTCCCGAACTGGCGACCTTCAGATCTTCAGCTCTTATCTTCAGGCAAACGGAGGCATTAACCCTCTCGACTAAATCTTCTGCCCAGACTGACAAAAGTGCTAAAATAGTGAAGGCACGCCATCATTTTTTTACCATTGACAGGGCACACCACATTGCTGAGGGGCACTCATCCCCCAGTGGCCCTACTAATAAATGACCCTCCCCCAAACTTTCTTGGTGCACCTGCAGACCATTCAAGGCACACCAATGTGTCATAGGACACTGGTTGAGAATATCTTCCGTGGACCATTGAATTCACCCCAAAGGAAGCCTATCAGAGCCCACAATTATAGCCATGAAGTGCAACATGGCAAATGACGTTTCTTAGGGCCCAGTCCTATCTAACTTTCCAGCTTTGCCAACAGGGTGTGGGCTGCATCCTATAGGGAGGGAGCAGTAATGGAGGTCTCCTCAAGGTAAGGGAATCCTTTTAGATGCTTTCTATAGTGAATTGGTTATATACTGGATATAGAAAAATAACAGAAGTATTTATTTTTGCATGACTTGCACTTAGTTGTTTTAATCTTGTGTGAAAATAAGTTAGTTTAAAAAGTGAAATAGGCCTAGTTCCACTATATACTAGCTTGGCCTGTCCTGAATTTGAAATACTTTTGAAGCGGGGAATAGTTGCATCACAGCTGCCTGCTTCCACTTCCCAAACAAATGTATATTTGCCTAGTTGACAAAGTTAAGTACAGTTATTCTCACCCTGCAAAGAGGCTTACATGTTGGGCCGGGCCATCCAACTGCCCCCTTGGCCGATGCAAGCCACTTGCATCAGCTCTGCGCTGTCACGCACGAGCCGTAAAGCACGTGTGTGCCAGCACTACTGACACAGGCAGCTACGTTGGCCTCACTGTGCCGAGGAGCTGCCAGGGTAAATTGCCCCTGTGCTGGTGGAATTCAGCCAGCGCAGGGGCTTTTCTGGGTAGGGGGCAAAGCAGGAGGGGGACAGAACAGGGTGGAGGGAGGGCAGTCCCACAAGTAGGACAGCCCATGGAGGGGGAGGAGCCTGGATGTGCCCTAACAGCTGCATCCAAACCTCCACCCCCAGGCCACGTGGCCCCAACTTAGGCCACTGTGGCCTGCTCAGACTCGCGTCTGCTAAATCAGATCTGAGCTGCTCCCTGGGGCAAGGGGACAAGCATCCTCCTTGCCCTGCAGAGGTTCCAGTGGCCTCCTAACCCATGCTGGATATACGTAGTGCCAGCCAGCCATCCTGCCTGTTCCAGCGCAGGTTAGGATTGTGTCTTTGTTTCAATGTGCAAATATGGTAACTGTGCGTTTCATTGCCTCCTTCCTGTGACATCAAGAACAACTTTCCTGTGTCATGATGTCCTTTCGTACCTGATGTGATTGCCTAGTAGAGAGGGAGAAATGCTTTGAGGTCAGGACAAGAGTAAGCTGCTCTAGACATTTGATGGAATTGAGAGTGGGATTAACGTTGCAGTTGTTTTTGGCAGCTTCTGGACATTTAACATCAGGTTTAAATACAGTCTCCGTGTTTATTTTTAAAGTCAATAGGTTTATTGTGGGACTAAGCTGTTGAGGAAGTGAGTAGTCACTTCAGCCATTGCCCAGAAGACAAACCTTGTTTGATTCCCACCATTTAGTGATTGGAAACCAAATTTCATTCAGGAGAAGTGGAAGTCTGGATCACTTGAACATGAATATTAAATATTTGTAAGGAAGCCTGACTCTTCAAAATCTTAGGCTACAGGTACGTGTTATCTTCAGGGTCAGCCTTAGGGCAATTCAGCTGAATTCATCTGATTTTGCTGTATCGGGCCCCAAGCTTGATGGGGCCTTGTGCTAAAGGGTGAGCAGAGTGCTCACTGCGGCAACCAACACCCTCTCTGTGCAGCCAACATGGAAGTGGAGCGTTGGACACCAACACTCGTGGGCTTTCCCTGATTACTCTTCAAAAGCTTAGACTAGAATGGACAAAAGTCAAGCTAAATTTATTGGAGACCCTCCTTCTTAGGATTAGGATTGAAATGAAACACGAAGCAGAGTCAAAATGTGGCAGGCTTTCTAAATTTGCTATTTTGGTTTTATTTAAACCTTGAATTTGGCCAGTGCACGGGCTTTTCTAGGTAGGGAGAAGGCAGGAGGGTGGACAGAATGGGGCAGGCGGAGGGTGTTCCTGCAGGTGGGGCGGCCCGAGGATGGGGGAGGAACCTAACCCTTGTCCCCAGGCTGCGTGGCCCCAATTTGGGCCACTGCAGTCCTCTTGGACTTGTGCCTGCTAAATAGTAGGTGCAAGTCCAAGCAGCTCCACTTATGACAAACATCCCCTTGCCCCATGGAGGTTCCAGTGACCTCCCAACCTGCCCTGGTAAATGTTGATGAAAGTTGTGTCTACACAGTTACTTCTACTACTTGAGTTCACATTCTTTCAGAAGCCAAAAGTAAATAGATGGCCAAGTTTGGATCTCATAAAAACTTTCCTCTTGTATGTGAATAGCCTTAGATCAGTGTTCTTCACCTTGTAGGCCAATTACTCCAAAGCATTTTCTGTGCCTTCTTAAGTGCATATATCAATTTCCTTTTCTTATATAATTGCCTACTGTGAATTCCAAAATTAACTTTTTTAAATATATTTTATTTCCCAGGGCGCAATCCCAGCACGGCTTGGGAGCTGGCTGGAGCCTCCACAGGGCATGTTCACGCCCTTACCTGGGGTGGGTGCCAGCCACCCCAATGATCTCCTTGCATCTGCACCTGCTGTTTAGCAGGCACAGAGCCAAGGATACTGCGTGGTGCATGGCCTGGGAACAAGGGTTTGGATCTGGCATAACTGCCAGATCTGGGCCCCATCCCTGGGCTGCCCTGCCTGCAGGAACACCCTCCCTTTCCCCCGTTCTGACCTCCCTCCCACCTTCCTGCCTAGAAAAGCCTGTGCGCTGGTCAAACCTGGCCTAACAGCCGCATCCCAGCTCCATCTCCTCTCCAGAGGGGATGCCATCCTGCCGGCATGCCCACCCCCCACCTGGAAACGGCCTCCCTCCTGCCCAGAAACGCCCCTGGTGCAGGAGCATCGCACCTCCAGCTTTGGTCGGTGCTGTTGGGCTGACACGGTTGCTAGTGTCAGCCCATTGGCAGCAGTGCTGGCGTGAGGGTGCTGGTTGGTGCTCTCGAGGCTAGCAGCTAGCGTCCGCCCAACGTAGGGCCTTGGATTGCGCCCGCAGTTTCTGGTTTCTGAATATGTAGATAATCAGGGCCCAGTCCTATCCAACTCTCCAGCATTGATGCAGCCACAATGTAGTCCCAAGGTAACAAATACCCCCTTATCTGTTACCTTGGGACTACATTGTGGCTGCATCAATGCTGGAAAGTTGGATAGGATTTGTATGCCAATAAAGGTTATGATGATGATGAATACCCCCTTATCTTGAGGAGGGCTCTGTGATTGCCCCTCCACTACAGGATGCAGCACATGCTCTGTTGGCACGGCTGCATCAGCACAGGAAAACTGGATAGGATTGGGCCCACAGATGTTTTGTATAGTTCTAGCTAGTCCTTATTTGTTTTTGTAAGAGCCTGGCAGAAGCATTTTCCAAGTACAAGACGAAGTATGCAAGTCTTGTCACACACAGTAAACAAAACAGATTTTAATTATGCAGAGCACAGGAGCTTTCCAATGCCTCAGTTACCTGTAAATAAATCATTATCCTTGTTTGTTACAGGTGATCACATTTTTTTTATAATTCATTATCATCATCAATTTATTAATACAATCAATGACTAGCATAATCAAATCAACATCAATACAAGAAACCCCATTATTATGTATTACTAGTTAAAATTCTGTAATTCTTAAATGAAAAAGATAGAGCCAAGGACAGGTTTTATCAGGCCCAAATCCTATGATGTGGATGTGTGAATGAGCTATCGCAAATGAAATACGACTTCCCTGTCACCTCAGACCCAATGATTTTCTGTTCACACTTTCAGCCACAAATCATCAAGTTAAAAATAGGGGGGGGAACAAGTTATGCACATGCAAATTAACTCGTAGAGTGTTACATCACCAGTAGCCTCACATCAGTTGGTTGGAGTGTACCACTTGAAACTGCCTTCATGTGTTTGAATTCCCCCCCACACACACACACAACATAAAAAAATAGTCTGAACATAGTTGAGGAAAGCAGCAAGGACAAGCTTTGGGCCCCTTTCATGTCAGCTAGGGGAGCTATTTCTTACAGCCTAGCTCCAAAGAGAACTGTAGAGCTCCTATGATGGTTATTTGTGACTGTCCACCCGCGCCCATATCCTGATTCTCTTGCCTTCCTTATGAATAGGCTCTTGTGAGTTGACGTCTAGGTTGACTAGATAAGGCACAGGCCAAAATCCCATCCCATCAGAGGGTCCATCTGACTAGGCTGTTCTCCGAACCTCAGTACCAGTCAGAGCAGAATCAGGTATCCATCAGAATGTCTGCCTGTCATGTAATGGGAGAGGCAACACAACCCTTCTCCATTTATACCCCTTCCTTTTTTCCCTTCCTTCTTTCCCTGTCATGAATGCTGTTCCGGCAACTGAGCCCTTACAACTGAGCCCATCAGTTTTTGACAATCGGCACTGCTGGTAGGTCACTCACATCCCCCAATGGCTCTACTGAAAAATGACCTTCTCCCAAACTCCCGCAGCACACTTGCAGACCATTTGTGGGCCAACCTATTGGTTAAAAATCACTGCTTTACAAGATATGAAGCAAGCATGCCCAGGAGAAAAGGCCAGGCTAGAAGCCTCTTGTTCTGTACAGGTTATATTTCAATATATAGAGGAGGTGTGTTTGGTTATTTACCTGAAAGAGCACTCAGACATTTGTTCCTATTCATTGTGCAACTCAGCATTTTCTAGTACTTTATTATCCAACACATAACCTGGGACAATAAAAATGATACAGTTTTATTATGAGTATTTATTCTAGCAGCTGAATATATTTGAATATCTGGGGAAAATTCCTCTGGGCCCTGAGAGTGGCAGTAGTACTTTATAATGGAATCTATTAAAATAATAGAGGTAAATCATCAGAGTTTGGGGTTTCTGTCACATGCCAAGGAATGTTCTGTTGTCATATTGCAAGTGGTTCTTTTAGCCCAATGAAAGAGTGATCGAGGACAACATTAACGCTGAACCACAGACTAATAAAAAAAATTGTGGCAGGAAATATATCAAAAGCCTCACTGTTTTTGGAGCATCACCCAGCTCTTTATCAAGGAAAATTCTACAAAATGGACTGTAGCTCTGTTCATTAAAGGCTCAATCCTAACCTGACGTTAGGCCAGCACAATTAGGCCAACAAAGTTTGGCTGGCGCAAGGGACACTGTAAAGTATATTTGGACCACTCTCTGAGTCAGGGAGGATGGTGCATGTCCGTGTGCTGGCCTCTCTGATTCTGAAACTTTGCTGGCCTATTTGTGCCGGCCTAACTCCAGGTTAGAATTGCTCCCTAAAATGTATGATACAAATCTTTTTAAACAACTCCATATACAGATGTTTTTGAGATTCAAGGTACTTTAAATAGGAACACATGTTTTCAAAATAAATGTATTACTGGCAGATTAGATTAGATAGAAATTTATTGGTCATACATGGTATTTCACCATACATGGAATTTCACCATACAAATAAAGTGGCTTTAAATAGACTAGCCACTGTTCAGGTTCAAAACAAAGAATAATTTTATCAATTTTACCAATTCATCACTTGGCCAATTCATATGAAACCATTCACCAACCTGCCAACCATGCTGTTAAGAATAACACATACGTGTCCAGCCTTCCACCTGGTTCTTCCAACCGCCATTTTGTTCTGCGTACTCACGTGTGGGTCTGAATGTCTGAACCATGCATCTCACATGGTTTAAGTATTTTTTTTTTTTTGCAGTATCATTTCAGCACATCAGAAAGTTCAGACTTTTTCTTCCTTCCTGTGTACTTGGCAGAACCATTCATTTTTTGATTGCGATCCCTTTGGGAACAGGGAACCATTTATTTATTTGTTTAACTACGTAACCCACATTGTAAACTGCTCTCTTTGTAAAAAGGGCCACGGTGCATGTTTGTCAGGACGGCTCAGGAGGGTGGGCAGCGGTGGTGGTCGGGTGCTCAAAATGCTGCCCCCGCCACTTGGGACCACATGATCCCCTAGATCCCTTCCCTAGTTAGGGACACCTCTGCTCTAAGCTGTGAAATGCGTCACCTGGTGATGGATGCAAATCAAGCTGCTGAGAACAGCACAGGATCTTTTTTCTGTTCCGTTGGCAACCCCATGTATTGCCTGATAGGTTATCTTCACCTGCTTGTGCTTGGCTTGGTGAACAGTTTGGTCTGTTGTGCCTTAGTGCATAGCTAGATCCCTGTTGGATAGTGTTAAGCATTGCAAGTTGTTAAAATTTTAAAAAGGCAGGCAGGCAGGCATCTTTTTTACCACTTTGTAACAAATAAAGGGCATGAGTGGAAATGGCAGACTTTAGCAGCATGTGGCCAATGCTGGCATCCTGCTCCCAAGCCCACACTCACTAAGCTGCAGTGTGATCCCAACAGCAATCCACAGGGGACCTCACAGTACTTACCTCTTACTGTGATATCCATGAATCATCCACACTACAAGCACAGCTTGTAACAATTGCTCAGGGCTGTAGGTCATTCCGTTTTTCTTTTCTTTTCTGAGAATTAATATTCTATTTACTTGCTGCTCACAGGAGGGATAGGCGAGTAGGTAGGAGGCCTTAAATCTGATGCATTTAGATGGAGTTTGCACTTAATCAAGATGTTTTGTTAGCGATCAAGTTTTTGGAGTTTAATTTCATATTTCTGGTTTCCTAGAGGCTTTTCAGGATTGCCTGCCTGCCCCTTTGTCACATATATCTTCCCTTTTGATCACTAGGAAAGCAGTAGCTATATGACTTATGTCCTGCTTGAACACTTCCTCATTTAAAGCGAGCCCTTTGCAGTTATGTCAGATTTGCTCAGCTCAAGGGTATGTTTTCTAAATGATAAAAATGTATCAAGACTCTGCTCGTCTTCCTGCCATTGAAGTCTGAAACCTAATTTATATCTGGCAGATATCAAGTTTCTGGCATGGGTACTTGCAAAATGTTTGTTGCTGCAGGCTTGCAGAGAAGACCTTGGCCATAAAGAAGCCCCTTGAAGCATGTTTTAATTCTGCTACTGGAGGCACAAGCATTTTAGAGGAATGTGGCATTCATCGCCCCCATTTGTCCACTACTGGTATTCCAGTAGTGTGTCTATCTTGGTCCATTGTATATAACTAATAGAAGGGTCCTAAAGGTCAACTCTTGGTACCCTAGAGAAGACCTAGACCTTTAAGAACCTGGATTCACGTTGATTGAGTGGATGCATCTTCTCCCTGCTGTTAAGAAAGTGTGAAGCTGACTGAGGCAGATCTCTGGACCAGCAGACACCAGATCCTGGCCCTGGATTCAGCACCTGAAAAAGGCTTCCCCTGCGGGCTTGGAGCTTTTCATTCCACACTGCAGTGTCTTATCTTGCAAGCCCATCTCTGTTCAAAGTTGCGCTGGCCAGCTGCTTCCAATGCCCATCTCTCCAGCTTACTCAGAGGGCAGAAGTGGCTGCCGGAGACACTTTGTATAAAGGTCAGCTTGCAAGATAAGGCACTACAGCGCAGAACGAAAAGCTCTGTGCCAGCGGGGAAAACCATTTTTGCAATGCAGCAGTCCGATGGTTTGAAGACCACTGCTCTGCAGGCCTTGAACTAGGCTCTTCCGTCCCCCCAGTTGGACTCTGTTCTCTGTTCTTATACTGTATATGGCACAGCCATTGAGAAGATCAAATAAGTTAGATGTCTA
Source organism: Lerista edwardsae (assembly GCA_029204185.1). NCBI lineage: Eukaryota > Metazoa > Chordata > Lepidosauria > Squamata > Scincidae > Lerista > Lerista edwardsae. Next base: position 18,973 of record JAJKFI010033293.1, read on the forward strand.
TGTATCTGTTAGATTTGTATCTAGCCCTTCCTACAGAGAGATCTGCCATTTAGGTAGGCTACACTTCCATCAGTGGTTCCCAACCTTAACTTAAAGGTAAGGAACCAAGACGTATTTCTGTGGCTGTTATGGGGCAATTTGATGGTGACAACACTTCTGGCTTTACACTGACACCATCACCTACCAAGGAAAAATGAGGGTTTTTTTTTACTTACTCATCTGCAGCGGCAGTGAGAACCTGAGTTTTGGGGCGTCTCTAGCTGCCACCGCAAATGGGTGACTCAAAAACATTTTTTTTTACTTAAGTCAGTGGTAGCACTAAGCCAGAAGCACCACTCCCACCAGCCTGCCTTCACCACTCCCCTTAAGGGAGAATGCAGGGCTTCCCACTGCCCTGGGGGATCGCAAGCCCCAGGTTGGGATTCACAGAGAGTGGCGTGCCTCTGGCCTTCTAGAGAGTTGTATACTTGAATGAGGCATTGATATGCCTTCCCCCCCCCCCCAGATGTATTTGCAGGAGGAAACCAGTTCCTTTCTGGCTCATGGCATTATCACAAAGCATCTTTGCAGTGAAAGGAAAAATGAATGTACCCATTATAGGGATACCAGGATACAGATCAAATGTCACTGTGGATTCTTCCTAATCATTCCTGAGACATGCACAACAACCCAGGGACAGTGGACCACTGTTAGCTTTGCTTGTTGTCCAAAATAATCTGTTAAATCAGTGGTTCCTAATCACTACATGAAGGTAAGGGAACAACAAAGTACCTGTAGAGACGGTATGGGGTGTGTGCGTCTGGAGGTTTGGCACTTTTGCTATCACACTGCCATAGATAAAAAAGGGTGTTTCTTACTTACTGGAGGCAGTTATGGTCTTTCAGAGGGTGCGGATGCCTATAGCCCCCTCTGCAGGCCTCCCTGCTCTGCAGAACAGCTCCATAATGAGATTGTGACCCACTAGGTTCAAGATACAAATACAGTGAATGTTTTCCAAACAGCTCAAGGTAACAATGTGCCATAATTGCTTTAAAAAAGTGAATGGAGTTACTTGGTCTCCAGAAGTGGGCTGAAGTGGGCTGTGACCTCATTGCGGACCAAAACCAGAAGTGGGCTGTGACCTCATTGCGGAGCTGTTCTGCAGTGCATGGAGGTCTACAGAGGGGGCTTCAGGCCCCCCACACCCTCAAAGGACCATAACAACCCCCAGTCCGTAAATAAGCACCCCTTTTGATTGGCAGCGGCGTGATTGCAAAAGTGCTGTGACTGCCGTCATCGCCATGCCCATTTAAGGGGAAATCGTTTCTTTCCAGTTGGCCTTGTGGGGCCAGGCCCCCAGGTTGGAAAACACTGTTTTAAACAAATGAATCTGAAGGTCAGAAAGCATTGTCGACTCCACAAATTCAATGAATATGATAAATATTTATTTGTTTTCTGTAAACATTGAAATGAAAGGAGTGCTCTGGTGGGAGCCATTGTGTATACATTGCAATGAAACAATAGTGGTCCCAGCTCATGCATATATTCTGCTAGTGATTTATGGAACATTCAGCATGGATATATAGAAAGCACATAAAATAGTTTCCTGTGTTCCTGAACTTAAATGTCTTAAAGCTTTCTATAATTGTTTTAACTCATGATAAAATTACTGCACTTATTCTCAGTCAATTAATAATGGAGTTCTTCCTAATGTAATCTGCAAAAAATCTATGACTTTCTCCACTGGAATTTTTTTTGAGAAAAAAAAGGATACGTATCCAACACCTGTCCACAATCCTATGTATGGTATGCCTACTCAGATTTAAGCCCCATTGCGTTAAATGGGGCTTACTCCCAAGAAAATCTGTATAGGTTTTTAGACGAATACAACACATAGGATTGTGCAGTAAGACTCTTGGCACATTCAGAATCAAAGATGAAAGCCCTTTCAGTGCAATATGGTGCAATGGTGCAATGTCTGGATGTTTGAAATATCTGGGGATTCAAATGGAGTTCAAATACCTGCTCAGCCGCCACATCTACTATGTGACACTGGGCTAGTCACTACCTTTCTTTCTCACAGGATTGTTGCAAAGATAAAATGAACTAAACTTAAGCAATACCATGACTTTCTTCTGGAAGTCAAAGAAATACAAACATGATAAATTATTTTAAAATATTAGTTCATCCCTGTCTAGCTATTAGATCAAATCCAAGAGACAACTAGATACAAAATCCATCTCAGAAGTTGACATTTATCTCCAATGAGCCATAAACCAGTGAAGTGGAATATTTATATTACCTAATCCAAATAGATGATTCTGAATTAATAATAGTGAGCATTGTGTCTGTCCTATTTCAGCAAGTGTTCTTATAGTTCACTGTGTTCCTTGATCCTTTCTTCCGCTTGTGTTCTTTTGTGTCCAAAAAATCTGTCAGCTGTAGGGAAATGGACTCTATACAACATCTATTGTTAAGATTGATTTATAAAACACTTTTCTATGATTTTCCATGTTGTAAAAATAAAAATAAAAATACAGAAAATGCTGCCAAGAGTTCAAATACAAGTTACCCAAATGCAGTGAATGTTTTCTCAAACAGCTCAAGGTAACAATGTGTCATACTTGCTTTAAAAAAAATGAATGGAGTTACTTGGTCTCCTGTAAAGATGACTTGGAGGTGGTATTATTATTATTATTATTATTATTATTATTATTATTATTATTATTTATTTACTGGCCAGGTATGTAGACCATACCCGGAATTTAATATGGCTACCGGCCACACTTAAAAACACTACACACACACCATAAACAAAGAATACACAAGACAATTAAGAACAAATTCTGCAAACACCAGTTGCCTCAACTCCCAGTCGCGTCAGATGGTTACAAGTTCAGCAGTTTGATGGCACAGGGAAAAAAACTATTTTTGTGCCTCGATGTTTTAGTGTACAGTGTCTTATATCGCCGACCAGAGGGGAGAAGATTAAACAAGTTGTGGCCAGGATGTCGTGAATCTGCTGCGATCTTTTCCGCTCTCTTTTTAGCCCGTGCAATGTACAACTCTTCCATTGATGGCAGATCAGCTCTGATTATCTTTCCAGCAGTTCGGACAGTCCTCTGAAGCCTGTTCTTGTCCAGTTTGGTTGCCGAACCGTACCAGACAGTTATGGAAGAGCAGAGGACAGATTCGATAATGCCTCTGTAAAATTGGACAAGGAGCTCACGAGGCAGATTGAATTTCCGAAGTTGTCGTAGGAAGTACAGACGCTGGTGAGCTTTTTTAATAATGCCATCAATGTTGATTGACCATTTCAGATCCCGAGAGAGTACAGAGCCCAAGAACCTAAACGACTCCACTACAGAGACCGTGCTGCCTAAGACGGAAAGTGGGAGTATACAAGGGGGGTGTTTCCGAAAGTCCACTACCATCTCCACCGTTTTCTGTAGGTTGAGCACTAAGCTGTTACTGTTGCACCATGCAACAAGATGCTCAACTTCCCGTCTGTATGCCGACTCGTCACCGTTCTTAATAAGTCCAATGACCGTCGTATCATCTGCAAACTTTAGAATCTTAACAGAGGGATTCGTGGAAATACAGTCGTTCGTATATAAGGAGAAAAGCAGTGGGGAAAGTACACACCCTTGGGGGGCTCCCATACTGACTGTACGGATATTAGATGTTGTTTTCCCCAGTCTCACTTGCTGTTTCCTGTCTACCAGAAAGCTATGTATCCATTTACAAACAGAAATGGGTACCTTTAGTTGAATCAATTTGAGATACAATTTAGATGGTACAATTGTATTGAACGCGGAACTGAAGTCGACAAAAAGAACCCTTGCATACGACCCTGAGGAATCCAGATGTTGTAGGATGTAGTGCATAGCCATATTGACGGTATCATCTACTGATCTGTTAGACCGATATGCAAACTGAAGAGGGTCTAACAAAGGATCAGTGATGTCCTTCAAATAGGCCAGCACCAATCTCTCAAAGACTTTCATCACCACAGATGTTAAGGCGATAGGTCTGTAGTCGTTCAGTCCGCTAATAGAAGCTTTCTTAGGTACTGGGGTAATGATGGAGGTTTTAAAACATGTAGGGACACTACACAACTCCAACGAGCTGTTAAAAATCCGTGTTAAGATAGGCGCTAGTTGTACAGCGCACACTTTCAAACAAAAGGGAGTCACCCCATCTGCTCCCGGAGCTTTCCTGACCTTTTGTATCTGAAGAAGATCACGCACGTCTTTTTCACAAAACACCAAAGAAGTAGGTTCCTGAGATACAGGAACAACAGTAGAAGAGACGGTTTTTAACACTTCTGAACCCAAATGGTTTACAGCAGGTATGGATGATGGTGTTTCAAATCTGCAGTAGAACTCATTTAGGTCCTCTGCCAACTTCTGGTTTTCCAGAACCGGGGAAGATGTTTTCTTATAACCCGTAATGTTCTGTAAGTTCCTCCAGAGAGTAGCAGAGTCATGATTTTCCATTTGTGTCTTCAACTTGTCACTGTACGTTCTTTTTGCCGCTCGAATTTCCTTTATTATTTAATATTATTTAATAATAATTTATTATTATTATTATTATTATTATTATTATTATTATTATTCACATATACACAGTCAAAATGATAAAAAGATCACAAATATCACAGACTGGTCTTTTTATTGGCAATTGAAGCTCTAACCAAGAGCCTAAGAATTGTCCAAATATCTGCGTAAGATGTCCCCAACAGCGTAGATTTTTGTAGGTCAGACATTCTTATATCATTGATCTTCAAAGTTTCTAGATTTTTTTGTAAATTTTTCAAAAAAATCCAAGTGCCCCAATGACAATTGGCACTACTTTGGATCATTTTTGCCATAATCTTCCAATTTCAATTGTCAAGTCCCTATATTTTATATTTTTTTCAAGTTCTTTGTCTTTATTACTACTACTACTACTACTACTACTTTAGTCCCATATGGACAACATATACAGGAAGACTGAGTGCATGTGTTTGAAAGAGTCCATGTTGGGCACATTGGTCATGCCCTGCACTTCTGTGCATTCATCAGACATTCTAGTGCATTTTCAACCTTTTCCTTCTCACGGCATACTGACCTCTGTGGTCTTCTCTATGGTTGTCACTTCTTGCAATGTCACTTGCAGGAGACTCTTCCAGGTTCTGCGGCTCTGTTTTTTTGGCAACTGGATGTACTAATGGATTGTGTGTGCCTCTTCCAGCAGAGGCACATTCCCATGGCGTACCTGCAGACCTTTTGCAGCATACCACTGTGACGCAGCACAACAGTTGAAAATCACTTTTATAGTGGAATTTGCAACATGCATTTTTCAAGTTACAGGTTGCATAGACAGCCTATATGTAGGGTGCTTTTTGTTTGTTTGTTAAAAAGGCATACAAACAAAAACCCTGCCTTTACAAAATCTGTGAAAAATAACACCTTTTTGAAACACCCCTACCTATAGGTGTGTAGGCATTTGACATGGGCAATTTCAGAGGTTTTCCTGTTAGGGATGCTGGCCAAGGTCCCACCAGAATGGACTGATCCCCTGAACACCCTGCCCCGATATCTGTGGCAGTTGTTGTGCAATTTGGGCAGGATACTTGCTCCGCTGCTGCACATAACACCTACAAATGAAAGCATCCTTGCTTTCATTGGGTCATGGGAGAAGGAAGGAGCTGCTCCCTGCCACCATTGGGAAGCCTGGGGTATAGGACAGTACCAGTCTTTGTCCAGGTTCTTCATTAAATTGATGCCAGAACAGGGAGCAGTACATAAAGTCAGATAAATGAATGGAACTCAAAGACTGGACCAGCAGAAACGATGCTGACCTACCTTTTCTATGTTCATTTTCCCTGGATATATTGTGTGCACAGGATTTATTGGCAGCACAAACAATGGGCCATTATCCATTCTTTACAAATCCTGTTCAATAGAGTAACCATATTTATTTATAATACACCTATTGCTTTTCACTTTGTGAAAAAGTGACTTTGTAGTTCGCAGAAATAAATTGGAGTATGCTTGTAGATAATTTAGATCCCAATTCTCTTTCATTAGCACAACCCACATGGAAATGCTGGTCATTGAATGTTTTCATTAAAGTACAATATCCTTGTTCAGGCTGGTGACCTTTTGCAGTGAACTGTGATATGATTAGCCGAAGAATTTGGCCTCATCTGCTTTGGCCTTCTTGTTAAAACATTTCATTTTAACTTGTCAAATACGATCCTGTAAATTTAAGCTGGAATCAAATACAGAATTAGTACAGCTCTCAATATATGTTGCCCTATTGGTGAGCAAATAAGCATTTGGAAAATTAGAGAACAGTTAGACGTTGAACATCAGTGTAGGGACTGCACTCCTGTTCACATTCTCCGGAAGTGCTGGCAGTGATGTCATGAAGTCATGTTAATGTCAACACTGTCAACACTTCCAGGTCACCGAGCTCTGCACTGAAGATCATGGGGCAGGACAGTTTCAGAAACACTGATAAGGGCATAGATAAATTAGGATTGTCAGGGGACAATCTGTGCTTAGAGTCAGGGTGGAAGGGCTAGGAAGGGTGTGTTATTAAGGTAAGTGGGCAATGCTTGGTTTCCTGGGCTACCATCTTTATATGCTGCACAGTGTTCTAAACTGCAAGACAGAAGCAGACAAAACTATCTTGCACAATTTTTTTAACCTCTTCATTCATGCCTGACTAGGTGAAGACTTACTGATGTTTGGAAGTGAGCATCCATTTCGCCTTATCTGTTTCTGATACAGGAGTTTTAATTAAGCGTTTCTGCCAAAGGTTGATTGTATGTTAATCAGCTCAAACAAACCAGAACTTGAGATTCTTGAGACGTATCTAAAGGTTTATTTTTAGACTCAAAGTCAGCGCTGAGGTGAAATTAAAATTCTGCATCTTAGGTGCTGCAGAGCTGGAGAGACATTTTCCACTCTGTGAGGTGGGATTTTTTTGCTGAATATCATGAATGGAATCAGTTTTACAGTCAATAAAAAATACCAGTTCTCTGCCTTTTTCTAACCTTAATTAAGATTAGAAGTTGTGGAGGGGTGGGATCCTTAAAATGATTGACATTTCAATTGAAATGTATTCAGTATAGTTTGCCTTTCAAGCGGAGGTTGGATCTCTCTCAATGTGGAGCTGATTTCATGCATTTTGGCATGCTTTTTTTTTATCATATGAAGTTGTCTTATACTGTGTCAGTGCAGGGACAGTGTCTCGTGATGGGCATTGTAGGGGACATTTCCATGGCATCTCTTCAAGGATCCACGTAGTTTGCAACTTGAACATACAGTTCCCAAAGTGGCAGGTCATGACCCACCATCAGGAACTAAAACTGGACCATTCCCTCTTAGTAGGGAGGAGTGTCCCACTAAGTGTCCCAATATCACCACAGCAGTCCCAGTGCCAGGGGCACCCAGGGGCTTTTCCTCTTACCTGGGGGTTACACTGGCCTTGGGGAAGATCTGGGAAGCCCACAGTGTGGACCTCTCTGCCCCTTGAAATCATCCCAATTCACAACTGGAGCACACTTCTGGTTTTCTATCTAAAACCAGAAGTGCGCTCCAATTGAAAATCAGAGTGACTTCAAGCAGTACGGATGCCCACAGAGAGGGCTGAAGGCCTCCCATACCATCCCCAAGACCAGCATAACCCCCCTGGGTAAGGGTCCTTAGGTGGCTGCTGCTCCGTGATCCCTGAGGCACCATTGGGACAACCCCCAGGTCTCACTACTGCCAATATGTACTTGGGGTCATATGAATGGGCAGCCAAATGGCAGATGCATTTCAACGTAGACAAATGTAAAGTGATGCACATTGGGGCAAAAAACCAAAACTTCACCTATAGGCTAATGGGTTCTGAGCTGTCTGTGACAGCTCAGGAGAGAGATCTTGGGGTGCTGGTGGACAATTCAATGAAGGTATCGACCCAGTGTGCAGCAGCAATTAAGAAGGCCAATTCTATGCTTGGGATCATTAAAAAAGGGGTTGAGAATAAAACAGCCAATATTATCATGCCATTGTACAAATCGATGGTAAGGCCGCACCTGGAATATTGTGTCCAGTTCTGGTCACCGCATCTCAAAAAGGACATAGTGGAGTTGGAAAAGGTGCAGAAGAGAGCGACAAAAATGATTACGGGGCTGGGGCACCTCCCTTATGAAGAAAGACTGCAGCGTTCGGGGCTCTTCAGTCTAGAAAAAAGGGGCCTGAGGGGGGACATGATTGAGACATACAAAATTATGCATGGAAGGGATAGAGTCGATAAAGGGATGTTCTTTTCCCTCTCAAAACACCAGAACCAGGGGGCATCCGCTAAAACTGAGGGTTGGGAGAGTTAAAACAGATAAAAGGAAGTACTATTTTACCCAGCAGGTAGTTAATCTGTGGAACTCTTTGCCACAGGAGGTGGTGATGGCATCTGGTCTTGATGCCTTTAAGAGGGGATTGGACAGATTTCTGGAAGAAAAGTCCTTTGTGGGCTATAAGCAATGATGGGTTGTAGCCTCCTTACATTAGTGGTAGGCTACTTCAGAGTACTGGGTGCAAGGGAGTGGCAACAGGATGCAAGCATCTTGTTGTCTCATGCCTCCCTGGGGCACCTGGTGGGCCGCTGTGAGATACAGGAAGCTGGACTAGATGGGCCTTTGGCCTGATCCAGCAGGGCTCTTCTTATGTTCTTATGGGGTCCCAAAATCTGAGTAGGACTTTGGAAACAGCTGATCTACTGCAGAGTAACCATGTGACTTTAGATTTTCCAGTGGTCCTGTTAACAATGGAGACTTCGTTGACTTCATGATAACAATGGAGGCTTGGGGTAATAAGGATTTTCTGCTCCCTTCATAGCACTTTTCTGCTCCCTTCATAGCACTAGAGTTCCCAGGTTTCCTGGGAAGGCAAAGTGATGGAAAAATTAGTTAGTGGTGTCTAAAGATTTCCATTTTTTTTTTCAGAAATAGACTCCTTGAATGTGACTATGGTTCTGTCTTACAAGTGTCCTCTTAGGCTTGTATAGTATCATTTCATCTGCGTAATGAATGCCAATTCAGTTTCCATAAACATAACATAAAGCAATCCTGAACGTTTTGAGTATCGCGCTAGGTGAACCTAGATTGGCAAAGCATCTAACCTGGCAAAACGTCTAAAGCAGTCTGTCAACTGTCAAGCCATCACCATCCATGAGGTGCAAGTCACAACATTCACCATCTGTATTTGAAAGAATGTTCACAACCTGTTTTGTTTTGCTTTGGGGATAGGATAAGCTTTAAATCTCCTCTTAAAGTTACTGACCTAATGTACAATGTTATAGTTGCTCTACTGATACCATATGTTCAAAGTATGGGAGATGTTTGAAACTGGGCTGCTGATTAAGCAGATTAAGCAAAGCTAATTGAGCAAAGGCCATCACTTGCAAGTTAAGTTGCCAAAATAAAAATGACCATAGAATCTTTATGAATGGGTAAAGATGGGCTTTAATGAGCATTGGGCTACTGCACATTGCACCCTTCCTTCACCCCAGACCTCACCCACTGCCCGCCTTAGTATACCAACTTAGGGTGCATCCTACCCAGTGCTAGGGTAGGAGCACCGGCCACCCAGCGCCCTATCCAGCGCTGGGTAAATGGAGGCTAGAGCCCCCTTGCAGCAAGGGAGCATGCACGCCCTTACCATAGGGGAGGCTCCAGCCTCCCCTATGTGCTCCTCGGGTCTGCGCCCACTAAAGAGCGGGCACAGATCCAAGGAGACCGTGCGGCCTGAATTGGGGCTGCGCGGCCTCCCTGATGGGCTTAGGATGTGGCCATATGGCCACCTCCCAAGCCTGCCCACGTCACGCCCAATCACGCCCCGCCTCCCTCCCTCCAATCCCTGTGCCGCCTTGGCAAGGAGCCTCCCTCGTGTCAACCGGTTTTGGTCAGTGCGAGAGATGCTCAGCACGGTCGCAGCAGGGCCAGTGCTGCCTGCAGTGCAGGTCCTGTTGCCTTAGTGCCGGCATGGGGGTGTCGACCGCCGCTCCTGGGTCAGCACTAAGGGCGCAGCGTCAGCGTAACCCCGTTGTGCTGACGCTGCACAGGGTTTAGGATGCTCGTGGCACTTGGGCATCTTTGAAGACCTCTATAGTGTAGCCACTGCTGCTCACTGGAAAAGTCTTTCAGCAGTTTTCAACCACTGTGTACTAACTTCCAGCAGCACACCTGCTGAGATCATGAGATCTCAGAAGGAGGGAGAGAAAGAGGGATGGTCAATGCTACACTTTAGAAACTTTTCATTTTTTTATGGGGATGGGATGATGGGGCTTTCCCCTCAGAAATCCTCTAAGTTTGAAGCAATGGCCGACACCTGTATTTTGAGGGTAGCCATGCAAAGACCCTTGTTTAGGCCAGCCTGTAAGAACTTCAGAATATAGGTGAAGTGGGTTGAATCTGGTGTTCGGATCACAAACACCTTCTATGTTGTTCTGCTGCATAGCTGTTGAAAATTGTTGTTCTAAGCACAGAAGTTGGTGGGAGGGACTTTCTTCTCTGCTTCTGGTATGTGTGTGTGTGTGTGTGTGTGTGTGAGAGAGAGAGAGAGAGAGAGAGAGAGTCCTCTCTCTCTCAACATAGGGTTGGATTTCAAGTTTAGGAAGATCCCAGTAGACTTGCCAGCTTTTCCAAATGTCAATAAGGGACACACAGGTATTGGGATACTGCTTTCTATTAAACCGCTCCATGATCACCAGAAATAATACAAAAATTATGCAGTTAGCCATGGCGAGGCAGCAGCAAGCAGCAACAGAAGCAGAATTTTAGAATGGGATTTTTTAAGTCCCGTTCAACATTGATACAGGACACAATTTTTAAATTTTAAATTTGGGAAGTCCCTTAAAATAAGGGGCACTTGGTAAGTCTAGATCCCCGGTGCAAATAAACCCGGAACTATGCAGGATCAGGTGTTCCTTTCTGTTTGGGCAGAGTGGGACAACACAGAAAGTTTGCATGAGCTTAAAACGACTTCCTTTTCATGCTGGATATGGAAACTAAGATCTGACCTGGACCCTTGTGCCCAGAAGAAACTAAGGTCAGATTGATCTTGTAAAAGTGGTTTGTTTCAGTTTTATCACCTGGTGGCTGAATCATCCTTGTCCGTGTAGGACAAATTACTAAATGTGTTCTGCCAGCCCTCCCCCCCCCCCCAAAAAATGCACATTCCGACCTTCCCTTGTGGCACACTGACTGTGACCCAGATGACATGGCTTGTCACTGCACTGCATACAGTGCTGGGTATGGAAGATTGCACTGAACTGCAGCGGGGCTTTTTTCCTTGTTTTTCAATCCGCTGTGGACGGATTTAGCCAGTAACACAGAAAGGGATTTGCCATGAAGACCTCGGTTTTAGAAGCATGTTCTGCTTTGTGACATTTGAATAATGTCACAATGTGGATGGTGAATTTGATATGTACCTTTCCCATTCAACTTGGTATCCTCTTTTTAAGGTCCTGCAGCTGACTGGGTTGCAATCTTGCTGTCTAACCCAGTGCTTACTGAGGAGAAGACACAAAATTGAATTTAAAATGTATTAAGAATCAGCAGTCTTCACTGTCATTTTTCCTCCATGGGGTTGCCCATAATATTCAGGCTGCCAAACTTTTGCATTTTTTTACACAATAGTGCCATGCTTGCCAAGGGGGACTGTGTGTGGCTGTGTGGCTGTTTTCATCCTATTCTAGACCTCATCTCCTCATACTCTAGCAGTCAAACCTGTCTGTAATAACAAGATGATGCCCATAACCGGCTGAAAACTGCCATATATGTTTAAAAAATGAAAGCTCAGCAACTCAGAAGTTCCCCTCACCTAACCCCACCCCACACGTGCTACTGCCTCTGCCAAAAATTGTCTCTAGTTTTATTGAATTACTTTCAATTCCTTTCAGTTTCTTCTACAACTTTTGTTAAAACTTTCATTAAAACTGTTCCAGAATTGCCTTGAATAGGAGAAAATTGCCTTTAAAATGTGAATATCTAGTAAGGGGATACACATTCAGTTCCAGATGCTTATAGTTTTGGGGTTCAGTAAATCATTCCTGTCACCTTTGAAAAATACATTAATCATGACTGATTTGGACATATTTTTTTCTGGGAAATAATGGCAGGGGCAGTTCCAATTTTATGTATTTATTAACATTCCTTGAGTCCACAGAATCTCTGATTGATCCTGATTATCACTTGGTTTTGTTGTGGCTCTTTGAGGCAAATGTTTTCTTTCTGTAGGCAAATGTTTTATTGTATGTATGCATGCACACAACTATGTATGGATTTACCTACACCTTTCCCAAAATGCTCCAGGCAGGGACTACTAAAAAGGGTGAAACACAGCAAAGTTTGTCATTGCTGGAAAATCCTGGCTAAAGAGTGTTACTCGGAGTTGTCCATTGAACTGCAAGAGGCCAAAGTGATTTCTCCTGTTTAGAGACACCAAATTCATGATATAAGTCCAAGATGCCACCTCCAGTTTTATTTTGTTGGGTTTTTTATTGTAATAATTGAGGAATAATGTCTGGGTTATGTGACTTTTTGCCAAATCACCTTGTGGACATGAAGAAATGGTGGTGTGCAAAACGTTGAAAAAGAGCAGTAGGTATTGTGTCTACAGGCCAATATCTAAGTGCCAATAGTGTGTGTTTCTCTTCATTCATGCTCAGATATCTAATACAGTGGGATTTCTGTATGTATTCCATTCTGTATGGATCCATTCCCTGACCCTTACCCCCACTCTGGGATATAGAAACCCATGGAATACACAGGCTCGGTCCATCAGCAACCTCTGGACACAACCGCAAGTGCAACGGTTGCGTCATGAGGTGTTCTGAGGCCTGAAGAGGCTGCACGTGCCTGCAAGTGCCTTTCCAACACCTCCGGGGGGCCTTTCTGAGGCCCAGAGAGGCTGTGTTCTGCCTCACTGGGCATCAGAAAGCCTCCCAAACACAACTGGAAGGTGATTCCGGTTGTGTTCATGAGATCAGGTTTGGGACTGGTGGCAAGTCAAATCTGTGGGTTCTGAACCTGTGCATAAAGAGGACAGTTGTCGTTGCAAAGTTTGTAGGTGCAGTGTCAACTGTGGCATGCAATCAAACTCACTGAAAAACCACATCTTTGCTCATTGATGCTACTCCTTCTCCTATGTTCTTCCCCCCCTCCTTTTTCCATTATAAATGTGAACATTTGGACTAGTTCATTTCTTTTCTCTCCAAGCTTCCTCTTGTTTTATTGACAAGTCCTTGTTTTATCAGAATTCTGTCCTTGTAATTCTGTAGGTGCTTCTGGTTTAATGATGTGCTTCAGTTCTAGGTAAAGGTGGTAAGAATATCAAACCAAGTCTTTGAACCAAGAACGTTTGATCACTGCAGTAGGTGATCTCACGTTCAGGCCCCAGGAACAGAATTCTTGGCCTGCAATTTTTAATCAACAAGCCTCATCCAAAATGGATTTGGAAATGGTAGATGTTCAGAAACAAAAAATGTGAGAGCACCTGGGTTTAACTGGATGTGGCTCGGGAGACAGACCCTACAGTATGGGGAGACGGAGGGCCCAATCATACCCCATTTTTCAGTGCTGATGCAGCCATACCAACAGGGTGCACACTGCATCCTGCAGTGGGGAGGGGAGTCATTTAGGCCTCGTCCAGGTAAGAGAAGGTTTGTTTGTTCCCTTGCCTTGTGGCTGCATCACTGCTGGAATGTTGGGTAAAGTTCAGCCCTGAGGCATTTGCAGCAGCTGCACATTAGAACTCTGCAATTAGCAGTTTGCCAAAGGTCACCTGTGAATGTCCCTCAAGTCAAATGTGTGTTTTCCTTCTCTCACAGTTTTTAAAAAAGTTATTCACTTGCCTAACAGTTTGCACTTTCTGAATATTTTGAACACTTACAAATGTTTGCTTACCCTGAAAAAAAAATCAAGGCAGATGTATTTCAACAGAGTTCTTCCACTTACAGCAAGAGGGCCAGCATCAAAAAAGGGCTGGTTGCTGCAGACCAATATGTTGTTCAGCCTTCCACACTTTTGCATGTCCGTACAAGCCTGTCCCCCCTTTCATGGATCACTGCCTTGTCGTGGCGAAGGGGCTTGAGTAGCTCAATGAAGCTGTGAGCTATGCCATGTAGGGTTACCCAAGATGGGCAGGTCATAGTAGAGAGTTCTGACTAAACGTGATCCGCTGGAGAAGGAAATGGCAACCCACTCCAGTACTCTTGCCAAGAAAACCTCATGGATTACAAAACTAAAAGGCTAAACGATACGACACTGGAAGATGAGACCCTCAGGTCGGAAGGTGTCCATTATGCTACTGGGGAAGAGCAGAACACGAGTACTAGTAGCTCCAGAAAGAGTGAAGTAGTTGGGCCAAAACCGGAAGGAAGCTCAGCTGTGGATGTGTCTGGAAGTGAAAGGAAAGTGCGATGCTGCAAAGAACAATACTGCATAGGAACCTGGAACGTCAGATCTATGAATCAAGGTAAGCTAGATGTGGTCAAACGTGAGATGTCAAGGCTGAACATCGACATCCTGGGAGTTAGTGAACTAAAGTGGACAGGAATGGGAGAATTTAATTCAGATGACCATTATATCTGCTACTGTGGGCAGGAATCCCTTAGAAGAAATGGAGTAGCCTTCATCGTGAACAAGAGAGTGAGAACAGCAGTACTGGGGTATAACCTCAAAAGTGATAGAATGATTTCAATTCGGATCCAAGGCAAACCTTTCAACATCACAGTAATCCAAGTCTACGCCCCAACCACTGGTGCTGAAGAGGAAGAAGTTGACCGTTTCTATGAAGACCTAGAACAGCTTTTAGAATTAACACCCAAAAAAGATGTCCTTCTCATCATAGGGGATTGGAATGCTAAAGTAGGCAGTCAAGAGGTAATAGGAGTAACAGGAAAGTTTGGTCTTGGAGTACAGAATGAAGCAGGGCAAAGACTGATAGAGTTTTGTCAGGAGAACACATTAGTCATAGCAAACACCCTTTTCCAGCAACACAAACGGCGACTGTACACATGGACTTCACCAGATGGTCTACATCGAAATCAGATTGATTACATTCTTTGCAGCCAAAGGTGGAGAAGCTCTATACAAGCAGTAAAAACAAGACCAGGAGCTGACTGTGGCTCAGATCATCAGCTTCTTATTGCCAAATTCAGGCTTAAACTGAAAAAAGTAGGGAAAAGCACTAGGCCCTCCATGTATGACCTAAATCAGATCCCAAACGAATATACAGTGGAGGTGACAAATAGATTTAGGGGCTTAGATTTGGTAGACAGAATGCCTGAAGAACTTTGGACGGAGGTCTGTAACATTGTACAGGAAGCAGCAACTAAAACCATCCCAAAGAGAAAGAAATGCAAGAAGGCAAAGTGGCTAACTGAAGAGGCTTTACAAATAGCTGAGGAAAGAAGGGAAGCCAAAAGCAAGGGAGAAAGGGAAAGATATACCCAACTGAATGCAGATTTCCAGAGAACAGCAAGGAGAGATAGGAAGGCCTTCCTCAATGAGCAATGCAAAGAAATAGAGGAAAACAATAGAATGGGAAAGACTAGAGATCTTTTCAAGAAAATTGGAGATATCAAAGGACAATTTCATGCTAAGGTAGGCACAATAAAGGACAAAAACGGCAAGGACCTAACAGAAGCAGATGAGATTAAGAAGAGGTGGCAAGAATACACAGAGGAACTCTATAAGGCCGATCTAAATGTTCCTGATAGCCACAATGGTGCGGTCACTGAGCTCGAACCTGACATCCTGGAGTGTGAAGTCAAGTGGGCTTTAGAAAGCCTCACTAACAACAAAGCTAGTGGAGGTGACAGCATTCCAGCAGAATTACTCAAAATCTTAAAAGATGATGCTGTCAAAGTGCTGCACTCCGTATGCCAGCAAATTTGGAAAACCCAACAGTGGCCACAAGACTGGAAAAGATCAGTTTACATTCCAATCCCAAAGAAGGGCAATGCCAAAGATTGCTCGAATTACCGCACCATTGCACTCATTTCACATGCTAGCAAGGTGATGCTCAAAATCCTACAAGCTAGGCTTCAGCAGTATGTGAATCGAGAACTACCAGATGTACAAGCTGGTTTCCGAAGAGGCAGAGGAACTAGAGATCAAATTGCCAACATTCGCTGGATCATGGAGAAAGCCAGAGAGTTCCAGAAAAACATCTACCTCTGCTTCATTGACTATGCTAAAGCCTTTGATTGTGTGGATCACAACAAACTGTGGCAAGTTCTTGAAGAGATGGGAGTACCAGACCACCTTATCTGTCTTCTGAGAAACCTGTATGTGGGCCAGGAAGCAATAGTTAGAACTGGACATGGAACAACCGACTGGTTTCAAATTGGGAAAGGAGTACGACAAGGCTGTATACTGTCACCCTGCTTATTTAATTTATATGCAGAGTACATCATGAGGAAGTCTGGGCTGGATGATTCACAAGCTGGAATCAAGATTGCTGGGAGAAATATCAACAACCTCAGATATGCAGACGACACCACTCTAATGGCAGAAAGTGAGGAAGACTTAAAGAACCTGCTGCTGAGGGTGAAAGAAGAAAGTGCAAAAATTGGCTTGAAGCTCAACATTAAAAAAACTAAGATCATGGCCACCACTCCCATCACTTCCTGGCAAATAGAAGGGGAAGAAATGGAAGCAGTGACAGACTTTATCTTCCTGGGGTCCAAGATCACCGCAGATGGTGACTGCAGCCAAGAAATTAAAAGACGTTTACTTCTTGGGAGGAAAGCTATGGCGAACTTAGACAACTTAATAAAATGCCGAGACATCACCCTGCTAACAAAGGTTCGCATAGTGAAAGCGATGGTTTTCCCAGTAGCTATGTATGGCTGTGAGAGCTGGACCATAAGAAAGGCAGAGCGCCGAAGTATAGATGCTTTCGAATTATGGTGCTGGAGAAGACTCTTGAGAGTCCCCTGGACTGCAAAAAGGTCCAATCGGTCCATCCTACAGGAAGTCAAGCCTGATTGCTCCCTGGAAGGACAAATCCTGAAGCTGAAGCTCCAATACTTTGGCCATCTCATGAGAAGAGAGGACTCTTTAGAAAAGACCCTCATGCTGGGAAAGATTGAAGGAGAAGGGGGCGGCAGAGGATGAGATGGTTAGACAGTGTCACCGAAGCGACGAACATGAAATTGGGCGAACTCCGGAAGCTAGTGGAGGACAGGGAGGCCTGGCGTGCTGTGGTCCATGGGGTCGCAAAGAGTTGGACACGACTTAGCGACTGAACAACAACAACAACACAAGCCTGTCCGTACACAACCCTCTACCAATTATCTGTCTTAATTTTCCTCTGACTTTCACACTCAACCCACTGATATTCTCCCCTTTCCATAATCCTATGAACCCATACTTCATCCCAACATCCTTTCCTAGACCCTTTTCCTTCCCCTTAGCATGCTGCCTTCTTAAGTCTCTACCTTCTCCCCTGGCCGATGCTTGTTTTATGCCTCATCCTTAGATCACCAATTTCAATCAGTATGCCATGACATATTTGTGTGCCATGAAAGGTCTGCAGCTATGCCATAGGAGTTTGGGGCCCAGTGACTGAAGATTGCTGAAAAACAAAACAACTCTTCTGGGTTCTACAGCTGTATTTCTAGGGCAACTATAATGAATTGTCTGTCCTTCTTCTGCTGGCAGAGCCAGTGAAGAGGAAAAGACCATTGTTTCTGCAAGCAGTTGCCCTAGAAACAGAGCTTCAGAACCCGGAAGAGTCTTCCAGAAGCCGGAAGTGACATGTCAGTTCCGGCTCTCGGGAGACTCTTCAACCTTAGAGGTCTTGGGTCATAGACCATTCCAGGAGACCATAGAGAAGACCATAGAGGTCAGTGTGCTGTGAGAAGAAAAAACATTGAAATTATTTATTTGAAAATTGCTGCTTTAGTTCCTCTTGCCATTCTATTGGATCAGAATTGCTAAGAGACACAGTTGTAGGGCCACACCCTATTGTGCCTTGGAAGCAGCTCAGACGGTCACTGCTAGAGGCTTCAATACCACCACATCCTGTTGCGACTCTATAGTACAGACTGTTTACTTTAGTTGAATCTGTCCACAACTGGACTTGGTTCTTGAGAACTACGCTTATTTCTGTTTACTATTGAGGTGTGCTTTGTGGTGGTGGAAGCACCCTCTTGCAATCTGGAAACATTAGATACCACTCTGACATATTAGCCCAAACAACAGAACTGCATAAGAAAGGTTAATAATCCTTTTGAACAAGACTGTGGGAGCAATCCTATACTGCACTGAATTAGCAAGGCCGGCTGGCCTGTGCCAAATGCAGCACAGTATAGGTGAAGCTGGAGCCTCCCCACAGCAAGGGCACGTTCGCACCCTTACCATAGGGGACGCTTCAGCCTCCCCTATGGGCTCCTCGGATCTGCGCCTGCTAAACAGCAGATGCAGATCCGAGGAGACACATGGCTCAAATCAGAGCCATGTGGCCTCCCGAACAGGTATAGGATTCAGCCTTATGGCCACATTTATTTATTTGTTTGTTTGTTTGAAGAACTTATACCCTGCCTTTCCTATGCCGAAGCAAATGCCAAAGGCGGCTTACAGAGAACAACAAAGTACAATGTAACCATAATAAGTAAAACAAAAACATGCCAGGCTCCCCATCACCCGCCCAAAAACGCCCTCCTCTGCTCTGTTTCAAAATGGCGCCACGTTTGCGCCGGCTGGCTTTGGCCAATGCAACGGAGGCGCAGCACGGGTGCAATGGGACGGGCGCTGCTTGCAGCCCCGATCCCGTTGCCTTAGTGCCGACGTGGGGTGCTGATTGGTGCTCATGCATCAGCGCCAGAAACACAACGTTGACACAACCCTGTTGTGTCAACGCTGTGCAATTTCTAGGATTGGGCTGTGTGAAATATGCCATCGTCCAAATAAGGAAAGCTGGAAACCAGTGGCAGTCATTAACTGCAGTCATTAACGGTAGTCATTAACAGTCATTAACTCTGTATCACACATGTCAGCTAATCAATCAGCACAGAAGAAGAGTTTTTGGTCAATTGGAAAGTAATTCTAAAGCATAATTTTGGTTCATTTCAGTTTTTGGAGTCCTAATTTTTGGAAGTACGGTGTTAAATAATGAAATCAGTACCAGTGAGCCTGAATCAGAACCTGATATCTGAGGAACTGTTGTGGATGCAAAATATGCTAGGAATTGCATAAAAGGCAAATCAAGCCCGCTAAATAAATTGTAAAACATGCTGATAGAAATGTAGTGGGCTTCTCTGATACACCTATGGTGTGAATAATTTAATCAAAATTCATTTCAGTGCTAAATGAAATTTAGACGTGGATACCAGAAGCACGTTGTGAATATAATTTTGTTCCAAGTTTCTTTCCATATAATTGTAATCGGAACTGGGGCATATTTACACATATTTTCATAATTTAGGCTGCAATTCTTTACACCTTCCTGGGAGTAAGAGTCCGATCCTGAGGGCTCTGTCGCCAGCTGTACAAGCATACTGCTGGCTCTGGGTATTGTAAACATGTCATCAAGCACATTTATGGCAGCCGGAGAGTAGAGAGCACTTGTGCTGAGGCCAGTGCCAGTCGGCTCCAGCAGCACTGGCCAGTGGTAAGGCCCGTCAGGGAGGGAGGAAGCAAGGAAGGGACGGAACTGGGTGTGAGAGGGGTGGAATGGGCCCACGCGTTGGGTGGCCAGATCTTATCCCTCGTGGTGGGCTGGGTGGTCCAACATGGACCTCCTTGATTCTGCGCCTGATCAAATGCAGGCACAGAGCCCATTGGAACTGCAGCAGCCTTACTTGGGGTAACACTCCCTTTTCCCAAGGAGACCATGGTGGTGGCCTTGGTGGCCTCCAGATGCAGCAGTCGCCATTTTTGCATGACTGCTCCTCTGGGAGCCATCGACCTTTGGATCAGGCGCAAGTCCATGTGGCCAGGAGTGACCCAAATCAGACCCGCCCAGCTGATGGGTGTGGCGGCACTCATGTGCCAGTGCTGCTGCTTGCACTGGCCCAGCAACTGAATCTGCAGCGCAGACGCGCCTTATGGCATGTTTGCGAGAGCACTGGTCTGGCGCAAGGGCAAATGAACTACTTTTTCAGTACAGATAGAAAATGAACTATATACCAGCATCCTATAGACTTTAACCAGTACCCTGAACTTTCTAGTAATTCTTTTAATTCTCTTTTTCTTTGTAGCTCACATTTTCTGTCTGTAACATGCATAGCATTGAATATGAAAGAGAAACATTTTGGCAAGATTCTGTTGAGCTATTTCTGTTGTGTATATATGAACAGCCTATTTTAAAATTCAGTGTATATGAATATTTTAATGCCTAAAATGAGATGGTTCAATGGACAGTCTTTGACTTATCCATTGTCAAGATGTCTTCATTTAGGTAAAAGGTTTTTTGATATTAATAAAATGGACTTTTCCTACTTATGCTGAAAGTATCACCTTTGAGAGACAGGACCAGGTAGCTCTGAAGATATACACCTCCCTGGAGTATAATTCTGTCATTTTTTTAAAAAAAGTATAAGTAGGTCTGTAATTGACGTGCAGCTGTAGTTTAGCATTTAATTACCATACAATTTTACAATTGCAAGAGGGAGTACTTGTAACTTTTTATAATTTAAGACCACTTGGCTTTAATTATGATCCAGCTCTAGCCCAAATGACTCTTTTTAAAGCAAATGAAATTCTCAAGCAAACTGATATCTTAAAACAATTCCCTTATATACTGCTGCCTTTTGTCAGAGGCACCTGCAGGTTCACTGTTTTTTGAGAAAATGGGAGATTCTCATTCTGTTATTCTCAATACAGAGATTGAGAGAGAGCGCACACTTGAGCATGAATACCCAATACTCCTTCACTGTGTATGTATGAAGTGGTTCCCAAACTGTGGGCCCAGAGTCCACCAGGGGGTCATGACCAAATGTTTGGTAGTTTGGGAAATTGACAGGGTAGATTAGGCTATGTCCATCAAAGGTCAAACAACCAGCTACTTGAGGAGAGCAGTGCTGCCCAATCTATTGTACGTAGGCCAGTGTTATTCAAACTGTGGGTCAGGACTCACTTGGTGGGTCTCAACATGATGTCAGGTGGGTTGCGTAGAGCTGGGCGCAGCCATCTTACAAAGATTATCAGGATCCCAATAACCATGACATCACCAATGAGGCACAGCAATGACATCATCCAACCAAGAGCAAACAAATCTAAGCTGAAGGTGCTCTTGGCATCTTCACTCTGATGAAAAATTGTTGTGTTGTCAGGATTCAGACCACCTTCTAGGAAGAGAGCTGCCATGGGAGATGGGAATTATCTTCTGTGATAAATCTGACCATGGACTACAAGTCTCACTGGGTTCAGTGGTGCTTACTCCTAGGTAAGATTGCACTGTTGTTTTAGAAAGTTGCATCTGATTTCTGTGTATTTCATTGCTTTTTTTCTTATTTGCCATTGCATGGTAAGAGCTTAGGCCACAAGTATTTTTACACATGCCTACTTTTCTCCCTTTTTGCTAGTCACTCATGTTTCAATTAACTTTCCTCTTTCACCTTTAACCTGCCTGGCCTGATTGACTTATTGGACAATGTCCTTGTCCCTATCACTAAGTTCCATTTCATCCAGTGGTTCCCGAACTGTGTGGCGAACTGACAGGGGCACTGTGGCATGTTTCCAGTGGCCTCTTCTTACCAGCTCTCCCAGGTACCCTCAGCTTGAATTGGGTGGAATCTTGCATGATTCAAGATGATTCAAATGCCTGAGAGAGCCAGGCAATGGCACTACTACAACAGGGTGCTGTGACTGCAGTAAGTTGGGGAACTGCTGTTGCAATTGTTACAGGAACTGTACAGAGCCCTAACAGAGCTGCATGGGGGCAGCTCTGGACTGCTGGAATGGTAGCTCTACAGTACAGCATCCATTTGTGGGAAGTATCTAGGACTCTGGAGCTCCAGCCATGCTAATGGGAGGGGAGATCTCCAAGGCATTCTCTCCTTTGGCTAGTTTGAACCTTGGCAGCAATAGGCCTTCTAAGAAAACCGGAAGTGCCGATTTTGAGCCTTCTGGAAGCCTCAGAAGGCCCTTGAAATGTTACTGGAGCATAGCTTAGGTAGCCTTCTGAAGGTCTAGTGTGCTGAAACCCACAGATTGGATTATCTGTGGGTTTCGGCATCTGCAGGGGTTCCAATAACAGAACCCTTGCAGATGCCAAGATACAACTGTATGTTTATATAAGAGGGATGCAAGGATGGTGCCTTCCTTTTAAGGTTTTGCTTATATTCCTCCAGCCTGCATAGTAGTCACCTATCAGAGCCTGTATTTCATTTATTAGTAATGCTAATTGTTAATACAATATGAGTAGATGCAGGATGCTTGCAACTGGCTTTAAAAAAAAATCCCAAATTCCACTGAGGTTTGATCTGTGACAGTTAAATGGTCTCTTTGAGCAATCTTTCTGATCCATGTCCCTCTGTGTGCTTTAACTCAAATCCCCTAGCTACATAACAAATAAGCTGCCATTCTTTTTGAATGACATCTCATGATAATAGGATTGCTAACAAGGCAAATCAACTCCATGCAAGGAACTGACGGAACTCTCAGTTGGCATAAAATGTTTACGCCAACATGTGATTTTCCCTTGTGTGCATTTAAATAATGAATCCATATGAGCTCAGTTTTAGCAAAATACGAATTTTTTATTCGCTTTTTACGTGGTTCTGTTTTAAAATCCTTGTAGTGTTCTGTCTTCCTCATCCATATTGAATAACACAGTAGTTTTTAGCATTGGGACCCAGTTTTTAGAATGCCAATCTGTCCAGGACCCACCGGAAATGATGTCATGGCCAAAATGCCAGCACTGTGACACCAGAGCCTGCTGCGTTCCTAAGAATGCAGCAATAAGTTGGGTTATTTCTCAGCAATTTTTTCAATAGCAAAGTGAATCAGAAAGGGAAAAAAGCCTATTATATTTACAACCTTGACACAAGCAAAATAGCCACATAGCCCTCCCTTTGTCCAGTATTCCCATCTTCCCATATTTTCAACGTTGGCTGTGCTAGGTGCTACATGACCCACCTGAAATTGTCTCGTGACGCACAGTTTGAGAAACACTGGAGTAAAGGTTAAAACATTTTTAAATCCACCCACCCGCCTGCCCTGGTATGTTAACAATCAGCATCTCTTCTTTACATTTTACAGCAAGGAAGCTGGGTTAATCAGTTGCAGCAAAAACAAGGAGTCAGGTGGAATAGGCTCTGCCCATGGGAGCTTATGCCACAAATAATGTGTCATTTTTAAGGTGTCACAGAACACTTGGTTTGTCCGTCCATTCACTTGATGTTCTGCAACTGATCTGGAAAACTAATTTGGCTTGCAAAGCAAGCAGTGTGTATTTACACATAGTGCAAGCTTCTGTCTGCTTAATGTATCTTTAAGTTGCAGATTGGAGGGTGGGAGAAAGCTCAGCCGTCACTAATTTGGACTGTTCTTTACAGATTATAATTGCAGAAATATTTGCTAAAATTAACCACTGATTTGTTTAAATTAGTATTGACTGAAATGGAGTTTTTTTTTTCTTGTAACAATGGCACAAACAATCCAGGCAGCAGCCACAGTGGGAGGGTAGTTAAAGTCCACCTACCTCCACCACCATGGTCACTGTAAAGATGGTTTCCTCCTTCCATACACTATCTACACGAGAAAGAGCAAAATTCCCATACCGCCAGTGATGTCATTCAGGGGGAATGGACCAGAACGGGCGTTCCGGATCCTAACGGGCTCCGTGGCTGGTTCCGGGTTCCCGACAAGTGCCAGTCAAAAGTGAGTTCCTGTTCCTAAATCATTTGAATGACACCACTGCATACCGCCATTCAACTTTAAGTTGGCTCTGCATATCTAACCACGCCTACATTCTTTCGCCACTGACTTCAAGGCATGTGGACCAAAGATGGATGGGGGGGGGCATT
This sequence comes from Lerista edwardsae, assembly GCA_029204185.1. Taxonomy (NCBI): domain Eukaryota; kingdom Metazoa; phylum Chordata; class Lepidosauria; order Squamata; family Scincidae; genus Lerista; species Lerista edwardsae. The sequence goes on from JAJKFI010033293.1 coordinate 42,970, forward strand.
GCTTTGAAAAACATGACATGGATGCCCTTCCCTGGCATTTCATTTGAACAGAATGTGTGCCAAGGTGCTCCATATTTATCTGGGGAGAATGTCAACCTGACATTTCATTTTACTAGAGGATGTTTAAGCGATAATTAGAAATGTGGGGCTACTGTGTGACACTTGGGGAGGCAATGATGAATTTTCAGTTTTCCCCCTCTCTGATGGTTTGTCTATCCAACATGTTTGGTGTTTTGAGTCACTTGACAAAACAAAAGACAGGCAATTCTATAGCTCTTAATGTCTGGTTGGTCTAACAAAGGAAGAAGGACCCAATCCAATCCAACTTTTCAGTGCTGATGCAGCCTCAATGCAGCTCCAGCGTAAGGGAATAAATGTTCTCCTACTTTGAGGAGGTCACCATGACTTCCTCCCCACCTCACTGCAGGATGCAGCACATGGCTGCATCAGCACTGGGAAGTTAGATAGGATTGGGCCCTCAGTGACTTTTACGTAAAACTATTTTAGTGACTCCACCTGGTTTTTGTAAAATGTTTTTTTTTATACCAAGCAGCTCAATCCAATTAGGAGTACGTGTCTTGAGTTATGTCTTGTTAACTTGGCTAACCATTTATCAATCAATCAATCAATCAATCAATCAATCAATCAATCAATCAACAGGTACTTATATACCGCTTTTCAACACGAAGTTCACAAAGCGGTTTACAGGCAAATAGTAATAATAATAAAATTAAATTTATGCTTTTTTCAACCACTGTGCCACTGCACATTGGTGTGCCATGAGTGGTCCATAGGTGTGCTGTGGGAATTAGGGGGAAGGTCATTAGTAGGGCCAATGAGCCTCCCATTAGCAGCATGGTGTGCCTCATCAATTGTCAAAAAACTGATGGGGTGCCTTGTCAATTTTAGTACATTCTCAGTGTGACATGAGATTAAAAAGGTTGAAAATGACTGCTCTATAGAGTCAAAGCATGGTGTCTCTGTACTTTCCCAGCTCTGTAGTAAAATCCCTGTATATCTTGCGCTGGAAAGTCTATTCCAGCGGTCCTCAAACTCTCTAGGAGTTCAAGGACCACTGGGGAGTATTGGCAGGGGAGGTGAAATGGGTGTGTCCTGATGATGCTGTAGTAATCACAGCACCACACAGATATAGGGGCGTGTAAATGTACTTGAGGAGGTTGTGAAGCTACCCAGAGGGTCCTGGAGGCTTGCAGTCTTTTTCACAAGCCTCCCTCTGCTAAAGTGAGTTCTGATTTGTAATGCAAGGTTCTGCAGAGGAGTTCTGCAGAGGAGGGGGGCTTGTAGAGAGGGCTGTGAGCCTCCAGGACCCTCTGAGAAGCTTCACAATTCCCCCAGTACATTGATATGCCCTTGGGTCCCTGCGGTGCCGCGTGGCTCAGAAATGGCACCCATTTCTGAGCCACGCCCTTTAGGGGAAAACAGCCCTTTTTTTTGACCCACCATTTGAAGAGCACTAGTCTGTTCAATTTCATACCAGGAATGCCAACAAGGACTGAATGGGAATTGTATCTTCTGGCTGAAGGTCTGAGGTAAAAGGGGGAGGACTTCCTGGTTCAGTATATTTGTACTATCTTTGTTCAGATTTTTGTATGACACTTGATTGTATCAGGTTCAGGAAATGAAAATGCTTTTTAAAAAGTTTCTGAAGTTAATGGCGGCTAGTGCTGAATCTCTATCAGAACATATTAAAGGTTGTGCAAAGCTTTTAAAAGATAATACTGTCAGAATATGCTGCCATTTTAGAGAGAATAGATTTAACCTATTGATCTTCATTGATAATAACTACTTCAATATCACTCTTTTGAAGAGGGGGCAATAAGCTTGCCAGGATTTGACATGCAGTTTTAGTATTTTAACCTCTTTCTCAAGATCATCAGGAGAAGGCATGAACTCTCAGGGTGAGGGGCCAAACAAAGGAGCTGGCTATTATTTTTAAGTGGGTGACTTTTAAGGTATTGCTATTCACCCCACTGTCCATTAGATACAAAGCACAGCCTGGCTTTTTCCTTAACAGTCCAAGTGCTGCCATTTATGGAGAATGCTTTTCCATTTGTTATTCTTTTAAAACCATAGTTCCGGGGCACTCAAAATAGGGTGAAATCATGGGTGATTGTGGGTGATTTTGCTGGCGTAGCTCCAAGTAGCTCCATTCAGGCTGCTGTATATTACTCAGAGGAAGGGGAATGTATTCCCCTTGCCCTGGGTTTTGCCACAGCCAGTCCCAACCCCAGGCTGGATATGGGGCAGGCCAGTATATTTAGATATTTTGCCTGCAAAGGAACCTCTGGATTCCTTAAAACAGTGGTATTCAAACTTTTTGGGCAGGGACCCACTTTTTAGAATGGTACTTGTGCCGGGACCCACCGGAAGTGAAGTCATCAACCTGGATGTGATGTTGTGGCAGGAAGTGGCATCATCAAGCAGGAAGTGCTGTCATTGTAACATAATAAAATGACGCTCCTGAAATGCAAATTGGCATTCTTGGCCTGCAGCAATTGTATATCCATGAAATATCCCTGACAGAAAGCAAGATGAGGACAAAATATTATGTAAAAACACTTAACTAAAAACAAAATTTTAAAAAACCCACTCACTTGAAAATTCAAACTGTTAACCCTCACAAAAGGAATAGAATAAGAGTAAGGTCTGCAGTTTCCAAGATGGCTGTTCCCAGCTTTCTGTGATCCCCCTGACATCAGGTTGCGACCCACCAAGTGGGTCCCAATCCACAGATTGAATAACACTGCCTTAAAATATTATTTTAGGCAAATGTTCAGTAGCACCACCAATTTAAATAAGGGACCAAACATTAGCGGTACACAGTCTTCTAGTTTATTCCTTAAATAAAAACAAAGCCTTCCTAACTGAGTCCCATTTCATATAAGATGGATTCAAAATAGCATTTCCTGAATGAATGAATGAATGAATGAATGAATGAATGAATGAAGGAAGGAAGGAAGGAAGGAAGGAAGGAAGGAAGGAAGGAAGGAAGGAAGAAAAAGAAATCTGTCAGTTATGCCTCCCCAGTCATTGTACAGTGTTTTGCCTTCCATCAACCTTGTCTAGTTTACAAGTGACAGCATATTTATACTTGTTCCATGTGGAAATCCTGTAGGCACCTTAGTGATAATTCTGTAGCCATGTGACTTTGATTAATCTTGACACTGCTAATTGCAAATCTTTCACCTTTCAACTTGAGTGTGTTCTTTCCTCCCTGCAATGCTGTGTCCGTGTATCAGTTAGAAGGAAGTCACTTAAATGATAGTTTTGTCTGTCCTGAGTAGGCTGACCATAGATAGGGACCCACACAACTATGGGGCAGAGGTCAAGTAAAAGCCCTGAGTCAGTTTTAGAGATGAGACAAGTGCTATAGTTGTGCAGACAAAAGCAAAAATCAGTGTCTCGGGGGATGATAGGCTGAAAAAGGCAAGTTGAAATAGAGATGTGCTTCCCAAACTTCTTAGAGGGCCTAGAGGCTGCTGCCTGATTTATAAATGTCAAAGGGCATGGCTATAATGGTGACTGGATAGCAGTGCTCTCTCCCCTCCGCAAATAGGAGCTTGTGTAACCCTTGCTGCACATAGCCTGTCCTGTCAATATCCTGCTGCACATAGCCATATCTGTCCTGTCAATTTCACAAACCACCAAAAATTGGTCACAACCAAGGAGGTTTAATAACAAGGAGGCGCCCTCCCTTAAGCGCTAATGCTCCTGAGGTGAAGCCAGTGGGTGGGCTTAGCCGCCATGTTAGGTAACTCAAAACAATCCTCATTCCAAGCATTTCAGATTGCTTTGCTTGTACTGTTTAGGATTTAATAGTTTATTCCTTAAATAAAAACTTAGGAAAATAAAAACATGTGATCATGTAGACACATTATTGGTAACCTTATTATGATTTATATGCAATTACAAGGTTAAATTCCTCATAATTATATTACTGAACATACCTGACGAAATGCTACTTGCTGTCTATTTAAACTCAGATTGCACTATTTTGACAGACTTTATTGAAATCTACACAAGCAAAAATAAAACGGTCATGCCCCATAAAAAAAAATTACGTTAATGTTCAGAATTTCATAAATATTACAGGAGAAAATGAAAGGCAGAAAAATAAAGTGTGAACGGGAAGGAAAGAAAAAAAAAGGGGAGGGCGGGCAAAAATTAGATAAATATATAGGAAAATTACCGTATTTCCCCAAGTATAAGACGCACCTTTTTCCCAAAAACCGGGGGCTAAAAATTGGGTGCGTCTTATTCAAGGGGTGTGCCGGGCAGCGCTGCGTTCTCCGTGTTCCCGCTTGCCTTAAAGAGCCGGCGGGATTGCGGAGAAAGATGGGCAGCACTCCCGCCGGCTCTTTAAGGCAAGCGGGAGCACGGAGAATGCAGCGCTGCATTCTCTGTGCTCCCGCTTGCCTTAAAGAGCAGCCGGCCCCAAAAATGTATTTTTCAAATTTCTGGCCCCAAAATTAAGGTGTGCACCTTATACTTGGTGCACCTTATACTTGGGGAAATACGGTACATGAAAATCTCTTCATAACATAAGTAGTTGTCAATATGAGAGTAATTCTTTTTTACTTCTAGACTATTAAGAGTATTTTTTTAAACTTCTACACTCATCCCCCCCCCATTAAACAAATTCTGTTAATGTTCAGAATTTCGAAAATATTATAGTAGAAAATGGAAGGTGGGGAAAAAAGTGTAAACGGGAAGGGGGAAAAAGGAGGGGGAAATTTTTTTTTTTAACCTTCTAGACCATTAACAGTGGGTGTCAGAAAATGGTGAATAAGATTGCTAGGAACAACAAGAAATTACACAGCTTCAAAAATAATGCACTCACTATTTCAGTGAATTGTAGTTTTATTGAACCAATGTAATGTGAATACATGAATCTTTCTGTGGAAATTAAATCCCATTTTTCTGACAGCGATTCGCACTCCTGTATGCAGAACACACAGGCATGATTAAAGAGGTTGATATTAACTTTTACACACGTGCAGGGAGATTTTCATTCATGAATTCGCGGCAATCCTCCTTGGCAGCAATGATCTGACTAAGTGAACAAATATGGCCACAGGTGCCCCGATATAAGAACATAAGAACATAAGAAGAGCCATGCTGGATCAGGCCAAGGGCCCATCTAGTCCAGCTTCCTGAATCTCACAGCGGCCCACCCCAGGTGCCCCAGGGAGGCAGGAGACAACAAGATGCTTGCATCCTGTTGCCACTCCCTTACACCCGGTACCTGTAGCCCACCACCTTTGTAAGGAGGTTGCACAATCCATCATTGCCTATAGCCCACAATGGATCTTTCCTCCAGAAATCGGTCTAATCCTCTCTTAAAGACATCAAGACCAGATGCCATCACCACCTCCTGTGGCAAGGAGTTCCACAGATTAACTACCCGCTGGGTAAAAAAGTACTTCCTTTTATCTGTTTTAACTCTCCCAACCCTCAGTTTTAGCGGATGCCCCCTGGTTCTGGTGTTGTGAGAGAGGGAAAAGAACATCCCTCTATCAACTCTATCCCTTCCATGCATAATTTTGTATGTCTCAATCATGTCCCCCCTCAGGCGCCTTTTTTCTAGACTGAAGAGCCCCAAACGCTGCAGTCTTTCTTCATAAGGGAGGTGCCCCAGCCCCGTAATCATTTTTGTCGCTCTCTTCTGCACCTTTTCCAACTCCACTATGTCCTTTTTGAGATGCGGCGACCAGAACTGGACACAATATTCCAGGTGCGGCCTTACCATTGCTTTGTACAATGGCATGATAATATTGGCTGTTTTATTCTCAACCCCTTTTTTAATTACCCCGAGCATGGAATTGGCTTTCTTAATTGCTGCCGCACACTGGGTCGATACCTTCATGGAATTGTCCACCAGCACCCCAAGATCTCTCTCCTGAGCTGTCACAGACAGCTCAGAACCCATTAGCCTATAGGTGAAGTTTTGGTTTTTGGCCCCAATGTGCATCACTTTACATTTGTTTACGTTGAAACGCATCTGCCATTTGGCTGCCCATTCCCCCAACTTGGAGAGATCCTTCTGGAGCTCTTCACAATCCTCTCTGGTTTTCACCACCCGGAAAAGTTTTGTGTCATCTGCAAACTTGGCCACCTCGCTGCTTATCCCTGTCTCTAAGTCATTTATGAATAAGTTGAAAAGCACGGGCCCCAAGACAGATCCCTTTTCACCTCTCTCCATTCTGAAAATTGCCCATTTACCCCCACTCTCTGTTTCCTGGCCCTCAACCAATTCTGGATCCATAAGAGGACCTGCCCTCTTATTCCCTGACTGTGAAGTTTCTTCAGCAGCCTTTGGTGGGGGACCGTGTCAAACGCCTTCTGAAAATCCAGGTATATGATATCCACAGGTTCACCCACATCCACATGCCTGTTGACCTTTTCAAAGAATTCCAAAAGGTTTGTGAGGCAAGACTTACCCTTACAGAAGCCATGCTGACTTTCTTTTAGCAGTACTTGTTCCTCTATGTGTTTTAGGATTTTATCTTTGATAAGGCCATGGCTTCAAGAAAATTACATCATGCCCCCTCCTTGTTATTAAACCTCCTTGGTCACAACCCTCTGGTAGGTCCTTGATCCACCATTTTAGAACAATAGGGAAATCTTTGTTTAGTTGCCAGAGATCACAGAGAGGGTCAAGAAGCCTTTTTGTGTTTTGTTTTGTAAGAGAACACCTGCTCATTTCAAATTCCGAGAGAGACGCAATCTGAGTATGAGATACTCTGCAAATGTTATAACTTTCCATACAGCCTACTGATATGCTGATAAAATTATTCCTTTGCTATACAAATGAAGGGTTCTGGATTCTAATGTCACAAAGTGTTGGAACTGAATGAGCAAAAACGTGACTGTTCTAAAAAGAAAGCCTTGCGATATTTTTGTTCTTCCATGTTACATACATGAAAGCACATTCTTTGAGGGTATATATGCATTGCTCCAATGTTATCCTGTGCATGCAATACTTTTAGGGCTAGCAGTCTGGAGAGGAGGCAGGTGCTGACTACTTGAGCAGGTAATCTGGTAAATGGGAGGCCAGATAAGGGATGGAATGACTGCAGAATCAGACAAGTGGAATCCAGTTGATCCCTTGGATTACTTGATTTGCATCAAAGCTGATATTTGCTATGTTACCCTTGGGCTCTTTGCACTGGTGCAAAGCAAACCAGCCTGCTTCTAGAAGAACAAAAGTATAGCAAGGCTTCCTCATAGTGGTGCAAAAAATAAAATCTACCTGCCAGTCCTGCTTCCAGACCTCTAGTGCCTTTTAAATACATGTATGTAATGCATAATGGTGTAACGGTCAATGACTGACCATATATATGACAGTGGAGCTGTGGTTTCCTAAACTGTGGGTTACACCCCAAATTCAGGTCACAACCTGAATTTTGGTGGGATATGGTGGACATGCTGTTGCACCACAAGGCTTTTGTGTGTGTTATACCAGCTACTGCAAGGCATTCTGGGGTGCTACCTAGGTGCCATCCACATTTTTGGACACACTGTAATGGTGGGTTTAGAAGAACATATCCCTGTGGTTATGCGACACATACTTTTACTGTTACCAATATGGTTCACTTTTCTGAACATGAAAAGACAATGAGTTGAATTCAAAGACATGCATAACTAGCTCCAAACACATCCAAGTAAGACTTAAAATTGGGCATCTGGAGCACCAGCCCCTCATGCTGCATGGCAAACTGCTTCTGAAACTTGGGAAATTTGTGAGATGTCATGAGGATCTGCCACACCCACACCCACACACCCCCCCCCACACACACACAAAGTAGCCTACTGGTGATGCCTAAGCCCTTATAAATATTTGGATGCCAGACAACAATATCTGATCCTAGAGGAGGCCCAGCTACATTGGACTGCTTTCCAGTTTAAGGAAACCTTTTTTTTTATCCCTCCAATATCCCTTGCATCACAACTAGTGAAACTGATGGCTGATGCACTTTCAACTTGGAGAACTGAAGGCTACAGTTATTTGACTAACCCCCCTCTAACGGGTTTAGAACACAATTGGCACTGAAGTCCACTAACAATAAACCTTGTTTAGGAAATATTTAGCATGTAATTCTCTGAATATAGAACTTATTTTTGCTTGAGCCTTAAAAGAATCTTCTCATCCTTTTTTCAGTTCATTTTAAATGAGTGCACTCTCTGGAGGGTTTTGTGTTTTTAAATTATCTTATTTTACTCTAGGCTCTGCAGTTTAGGAATCTTACAGCCAGATCTTACTAGCACCGATCTTCCTTGTGGATGATCATTTATTCCTTGCTTATGTAATTCTGCCATGTGCATCACACTTTTTAGGAATTGGAGGAAGTGCAGATTTGCATGGAGTGTAGAAGTCATGTATCTGATTCGGTATCTGATTCTGTTCTGCTCAGCAACCAGCAAGTCTTATCCAGTGTCTTTAATTGCTCACTCCAATTAGGATTAGTTCTAACTGATTTGAAGTCTTTATAAGTGCTCTGTGTTTTTTTCCATATGAAATGACTATGGTTTGATAACTGCACCAGACCTTCCCCCCCAATTAAGACGTTTCTTTCAAATATCTTAAACGAAGCATGAATATTTAATTCAGATAAAGCCATTATAGTTCAGCATAATGAAAAACAAGCCACTGCATCTTTTGGAAATCTAGCCATGAATTCAGAGGCATAACTAATCAAAAACAAGTCCCATTACGTTGAGTGGGATTTAGGATTGCAGTATTAGAGGCCTATCCTGGGGGCCTTATTGCCAGCGGTATGTGCATACCATTGGCTCTGTGTGTCGTAAACATGCCATAAAGTATCCAGCATCAAGAGAGAAGGTACTGCCTGCATTGGGACCACGCCAGTTGGTGCTGCATCCCACTGTGGGTGGTATGAATGGATGGTGCTCCAGAAGCACCAGCTGGCAGTAAGGCGAGTCCGGGTGGGGAGGAGGGGGCAAAGGGTGGAAATGAGCAGGGGAGGGGAGAAACGGGCCTGGCCAGGGGTGAGGCCGGCAGTGGCTTCCACGCTGGATCCTCAACCCCCACGTCGGGCTGGGCAGCCTGACATGGGGTTGCTTGAGTCTTTACCAGCAACACGTCTGGCAGAGACTCAAGGAGTCCCATCACGAGCAGTGGTGTCATTCAAATGATTTAGGAACAGGAACTCACTTTTGATTGGCACTTGTTGGGAACCCGGAATCAGCCATGGAGCCCGTTAGGATCCGGAACGCCCGTTCCGGTCCGTTCCCCCTGAATGACATCACTGATCACGAGGTCTGTGGCTTTCCTTACGGGAAGAGGGTGAATATTCTCTTCCCTTGAGGAGACCCCAGCAGCTGCTGCGGATCCTGCATGATGCCCATCTTTTCAGTGGGGCTTCTACAGCAGCTGTTCTTGGTAGACTGTGATTTCATTCAGGGCGCAATCCTATGGCATGCCTTGGGCCAACCCTATATGGTTGCGCCGGCCCAACGTCACTAGCACCGACATGGGAGCACTTCCCGCCCCGTCCCCTGTGTTGGTGCTAGTGCTGTTGAACTGACACTAGCAGTAGCGTTGGCCCAAGGGCGCCGAGGTAAGGCACCAGAGTGCTGCTCCTGTGCCAGCTGAACTCAGCTGGCGCAAAAATGGTTCTGGGCATAGGGAGGACGTTTCTGGGTGGGGGGGCTGGTAGGTGTGCTGGCTTGGGGAGGGGGGGCAGTGTAAAATACCAGCCACGGGAGTTTAGAAGTTTCTTTTGAGCCACTGTAGCAAAGTGTATCAAACACTATGTGACAGAGGTGCAAGGTTCTTGATAATTCAGGCCCTTAACAAAACCCCTGTTAATTGCTTGACTTCTGACTCTTCCGTGACCAGCCATGAGTACTACTAAGGCAGATGCTAATAGGAAAACCTGCTAAAAGATGCCACCAGCTCAGTTAGCTGCTGACTCAAGCCTCAGTGGAGCAGCTCAGGCTGAGTTAACTAGCAAACAAGGTAAATTCCACTCCTCCGCTCCACAGGTATATAGCTATGGTTGGTTTATAATGCCAATAAAGTTTTTCATTCATTCATTCATTCATTCATTCATTCATTCATTCATTCATTCA